>CATKHK010000002.1:0-159758 GCA_949751835.1 Blepharisma japonicum | reverse complement strand
TAAGAGACATAAGTTCAAGTTTCTGATAATTTTCAACTATTTAATCCTTACATATGAAATTTAGCAATTGTTTGAAATTTCTAGAATCCATTTAAAAGCTGTGCCAAAGGTATTGTAATGAATCAGCTTTTTTAAACATATCTATCAGGCAATTTTAGATTATATGAATGAAATTCAAAGCAGCAAATCAATGAAATTTTTGATAATTATAAAATTTGAAACTCATGCCTTGAGAGGGGTCAATCTTAAATCATAGCTATCCTTAAGCTTAATAATTAATAATTTTGATTTCAAACTTTAATAACTTTCTCCAATTTATTAGCAATAAAATTTGCCTTAATCAAGCAATCAAAAAATATTTTGTTAATACCAGAAAAATTTAAGGTTGCTTTAAGCCTAGACTCAAAATATAAATCAAGCCTATACCTGATATAATTTTTAAAAGATTTGGTTTCGAATTTTAGCTTAAATTTTATTAATTTTCATTGTTGTCAATCTCAAACTCTTTTTTATTATCAAAATTTGTAACAAGTTTAAATCCTATAAATTAACAAATTCTCTAGAGCTAGAGCTTCTCGTAATAAACTAAGATTTATAAATACTTTTATGAATTTCTAGCATAATCCTAGTGCATAATTTTGATCTGGACTTATTTAAGAGCCATTCAAGCTTTAAAAAATTGGCCTAATTTTTGGAACAGACTTTTAATAGTTCTAAGAGTAATGCCTGAGAAAAATTCCTATAAATTATCTTTGAGTATCCATGCAGCTGTCAAAAATGTAGATTAAAATGCATGCAATTTATCTTCCTAATCCTTAAGTATCAATGAATATCTCAATATTTTAATCCATTAAAAATTTAAAAAATTTCCACATTCTGATCTTTATTGTTTCAGATAAGAAAGAGAGAATATTTTTATTGATAAACATTTTAATGCTCCTTATAGAGTAAAAACTTGTGATCTATTATACTTATAATTAATTTCAGGCTTTTATTCAATAAAAATACTTGAATTAATTTAAAATTAATAACACAGTTTTTTTTCTTGCAGCTAAGCATGCTGCATTTGGTTTAATCTTCTACTATACAAATCGCTTTTTGATATAAGCAAAGGAGGAGCTTCATTGATCTTTCTTCGGATTAGTTGCTCCTTCATTAGCAGCTGGATGAATTGTTCAATGACAACAGTATTCTCTTTAGAATGATTGTCAGGAGATCCATTTTGGTCAATGTCGAGGTCTGATTCTGTAGACCGAGGCAATTTCCTCTTGAGTTTTCTAGAATATGATATAGAAGTGCATGAGCCCATTTTTGAGATTTTATTTTTATATCTATTGGTAATAACATAATCAAAGTCAGTGCAGGAGATAAATGGGAGTAATCAAAATAAATTGTGGGTCTTTCAGGGTTGAATATGGGAAAGTGGTTTATTATTTACTTATGATTTATATTAAAGAAATAAAAAAAAACCTTTGAGTGAATAATAAATATATAGTCTGATAATAAAATTTTAGATAAAAAAAAATTGATTACCTGCTTTTTAACTTAAAAATTATTTCAAAAAATATCATAGATGTAAAATTAAATTTTAAAAAATTAAGCCACTATCGATTTAAGATAATTTATCATAAATTATGATGTCATAAATTTTTAATTCTACTAAGCAATATTCTAAAATGAAAATCTTTTTCTCAATTTTACCCTCAAAGCTTTTTCCCTGCTTATAAAATTTTGTCAGTTGGCAAATCTTAATCTTTAGGTTTTTTCTTTACTTTATAAAAGGTAAGCTTCTTCCGCTTAGCGCTCTTATAAATTTACCTAGAAATTCTTCCTCTTTTTTAATTGAAAATGCTCAGATTTTGACATTCCTCATCCCAATTATCTCAAATTTCATAATTTTGACACTTTTTAAGCTATTATATAAGTGGCGAAACTAATGAATTAATATATTGTTGAATAAATATGACTGTCCGTAGTCATTTACGAGCCTTGTCTCTGAAGAACTGACTTGTATGAAAAAGAGAAGCTGTGGGCTCTGCTTGTGAGATTCTCTTTCCAGTGATCCTTATCACCTTTATGCTTTTGTTAAGATTTGCTTTGCCAGCTACTCACAAAAAAGCCGAATCACATTTGGATGACGGTCAAATCATTGCACCTCTCTGAACAACAAATATGTCGCTCTATAACGTTTCAGATTTCTCACAAAACACTGTCTATCCTTTTGGTTGGTGTGGCTTAGTTATTCCTTACAACTGGACATGGGCTTATGTTATAACTGGAAATGCTACCGAAGCAGACCAAAAGAATCTAATAGGAAGCTTGACAACTGAAATCAGCAAATACTTTGTCAGCTACAACTTAACAGCTCCAGCTCCACACCCTTTCTCGACTAACAAACATCTTGAAGACTACATAACCGATTCTGATTACGACGATAAGCATCATCAAAAAATTTGTTTTTCGGTTAACATAAAGTACGATCAGCTAGCAGATAGAACTCCAGCAGACGTCACTTTAAAGATCAGATACAATGCAACAGACACTGATCCTAACGACCAAACCGTTTATGGCACATGATATACTATTTTCCTGACAAGCATTTATCCAGCTGTCGACAAGTATCAGAAAAGTGTTATCAAGACCTACCAGCACAACTTTGTCAAATCTGGCTTCCTTCACATTCAGAACATAGTTTACAATTACTTTTTAACAGACAAATTAGGAGATACCGCATTTTTGCAGACTGCTATGGTACCGTTCCATGGGATGAAGTATATACAAGACAATTTTATGCTAAACTTTGCAGGAACTCTGGGCTTCTTTATGTTTATTACTTCACTTGTGCCTGTTTCAAGGCTGATCAACAAGATAACAACTGAAAAAGAAACTAAGGTTAAGGAAGCAATGAAAATGATGGGATTGACTGATACACCTTATTGGGTGTCTTGGTTTCTCATGTATATTTGCATTTATGGCCTTATATCATTGCTCTGTACATTGGTAGGCTGGGAACTTTTTAATTACTCCAACAAATTTTTGGTATTTTTGCTGTTCTTCATGTATGGCATGTCCTGCATCGCATTCAGCTGCTTAATGAGCTCTTTCTTTTCTAAAGCGAAAACCGCGATTTTGGTTGGTGTTCTCGTGTTTTTTGTCACCTATTTTACCTTATTTGCAGTTACCCAGACAACTCCAGTAGGAACCAAGGTCGGTTTATCAATTTTCAACACTGTAGCCATGAGCCAAGGGTTTTTTACTCTTCTTTCCTTACAAGGAAATCAAGTAGAAGTCAACTTCAGTACTTCTGGCAATGAGTATCAAAATTACTCTGTCCAAATTTCTATAATAATGCTTACAATTGACACTGTCCTCTATACACTTTTAGCATTGTATTTCGATAAAGTCGTCCCATCACAATATGGAGTGGCTCTGAAATGGTATTTCCCATTTACCAAATCATTTTGGGTAGGAAGAAATACAAATGACTCAGAATTAGATGAGGCCGCAATTGAAATGATGAAGGAAGACGAGGAAAAAAGAAGAAAGGAAAATAAAGCAAATAAGAATTTTGAAGAGCCAGATCCTGGACTGTTAAAGCAGATTGAAGCCAACCAAGCTATGGTCGTAAGAGGGCTAAGAAAGCACTTTGGCAATAAAATTGCTGTTGACGGGATAGATCTTGACATGTTCAGGGGCCAAATCTTCGCCTTATTAGGACATAACGGGGCAGGGAAAACTACAACTTTATCAATGCTAAGTGGGCTTCTAGAGCCTACATCAGGCAGTATGACCGTAGATGGCCACGATTTCAGAACCGAAATGCCAGCAATCAGAAAGAACCTTGGTGTATGTCCTCAGCACGATATCCTTTTCAAAAATCTCTCCGTTTATGAGCATTTATATATGTTCTGTAGATTCAAAGGACTATCCAATAAAGAAGAAATCAAGCAGGCAATTGACGAAAAGCTTAAAGAAGTCGACTTGGAGGACAAACGAAACACTAGAGCTGGAAACTTGTCAGGAGGCCAAAAAAGGAAATTATCATTGGCGATTGCCCTGATTGGAGGGTCTTCTATAGTTATGCTTGATGAACCAACGTCTGGGATGGATTTGACAGCGAGAAGAAGAATGTGGGATATGCTTAGGAATGATAAGAGAGGAAGGATTATTATTTTGACTACACATTATATGGAAGAAGCTGATATTTTGGCAGATAGAATTGCTATAATGGCTGATGGGAAAGTTAACTGTCTTGGAAGTCCTTTATTCCTTAAGAACAGGTTTGGAGTGGGGTATAATTTAACCATCGTTAAAAACATTGGAGCCACAGATAAAGAAACATCCCACAAGATAAAAGACCTTGTTCAAAAGATCATCCCAGAAGCAGAAGTGCTTTCAGATGTCTCAGCTGAATGCACTTTTCAGATTCCTCTATCAGCTTCTCCCATTTTTAGCCACTTCTTTAAAGAGCTCGACAAGAGAAGAGATGATCTCAAAATTGAAGCATACGGAATGTCAGTGACAACCCTTGAAGAAGTCTTTTTAAGAGTTGCTAGAGGTGATGATGACAAAAATACAGTCAACCGAAAAAGTATTACCTTAGATGATGCAGAAGTTAGTAGGTTTACTGAGAGCTTCAATTCTAATGATGCTCCTTTTACAGGTGAGCAGCTAGAAGTAGAAGATCCAACTGGGAAAAATTTCAATATTGCAACTGATAGAGAAAGAGGGGTTCTTTTTGCCTCTCATTTCTGGGCCTTGACACAAAAGAGAATAATATACTCTTGGAGAGACTATAAAGGATTTGTGCTTGAAATTGTCCTACCTATTCTATTAGTGCTGTTTGGGCTTGCTTTATTAACGAAATTCAATGTTTTCACTGACCAAAAATCCTGGAAAGAAAGTCTGAGCAAATATAGCGACCCACAGAATATTTTATATAACAATCCTACAAATAATGCTGTGATAGAAAATATCATGAAAAATATGCAGACCACTCAAGGGAAAGGGGTTATGACAAACACTAATGTGTCTGCAGCAACTCTGGATGACTTTGACCAGACAACTTATGACGAAAGAGATCATCACCCATATAGAATGGGCTCTTTTTATTTCTATGAAACTGCCAATAACCAATACTCAGTCGTTGTATTCCAAAACACTACTTCGCCTCAGACTCCTCCTACATACTTGAATTTGATTGGAAATAGTATCCTTCAGCATGCTTATGGGACTTTCCCTAAAATTAACCTTTATAATGACCCTCTTCCATTGACTCACAAGCAGCTTGGGATTGGTCAAAACACTGGAACATTCTACGTTTCTATGATTTTTTCAATTGGTATGGCATTTATTCCTACTGGACTCGTTACCTTCATTGTTAAAGAAAGAGAAAATAACGTCAAACACCAGCATCTGGTCAGCGGTGTCTCAATTCCTGCATATTGGCTTTCCTCTTATGCATGGGATCTTTCCAAATATATGATCCCAGGAGTTGTGTCAGTCCTTCTTATATCTGCTTTTGACCTTCAAAGTTTAACCTCAGATAGCAGCGTTTTCATATCAGTCTGAATTTTATTCATTCTTTATGGTTGCGCTATATGTCCATTTACTTATGCATCTAGTTTTCTTTTCAAGAGCTACTCAATTGCCCAGTTCTTTATTTTTATATACAATTTAATTACTGGAGCAATTCTAGCAACTGTTGTATGGACACTTAGGATTATTTCAGACGACACCAGACATGTTGCAGACGTTTTACAATATATAGGAAGAATCAGCTCGCCAATTTTTTGCTTTGGGTTTGGAATTATGAATGTGGCTAATAGAAATATCTATGAATCTGCATATGGAGAAAGCCACCTAAAGGCACCTTTAAATTGGGACATTGCTGGAGCTGATGTAGCATTTTTAGTTTTCCATACAATAGGTGGACTAATTGCAATTTTCCTAATTGAATGGATCAGCACAGTGCAATGGTTCAGAAACATAGGAGCTGCCCATGACCCAGGGGAAAACTTGTATAGGCCAGACGATGACGTAGAAAGAGTAAAAGCTGAGGTCCTCAGCGCCGATCCTAAAAGTGTAGCTGTCAGAGTCTGCGGGATTAGAAAAGTCTATGGAAGCCTCTTCAATAAAGAACAAGTCAAAATTGCTATACAAGAAATTTCATTCGCAGTGCCCTTCCAAGAAGCTTTTGCACTCCTAGGGGTAAATGGAGCAGGGAAGACAAGCACATTTAGAATCCTTACAGGCGAGTATGGCCCAACAAAAGGATCTGCTCACATCAATGGCTATGATGTGGTCGAAAACCTTTCAGAAGCAAGATATAATATTGGGTACTGCCCACAGTTTGACGCCCTTAGTGAGCTTTTGAACCCAACTGAACACCTTAGACTTTATGCAAGAATTAAAGGAATCCCTAAACCTCTCGTCCAGCACTTTGTTAATAAACAGCTTAAAGATATGGGACTTGAAAAATATGCAAAGGTAAGGGCAGGAGCATTAAGTGGAGGAAATAAGCGAAAACTCTCAGTGGCTATTGCATGTATTGGAAACCCACCAGTTGTATTTCTTGATGAGCCGAGTGCAGGTATGGACCCTGAAGCAAGAAAAAATATGTGGAGAGTGATTAATGCTATCAAAAAGAAAAAAGTCAGTATCATTTTGACAACTCACTCTATGGATGAAGCAGAAGCATTGTGCAACAACATTGCCATTATGGTTGGAGGAAGGCTTAGATGTTACGGCACAGCAACTCACATTAAGAATAAATTCAGCAGCGGATATGAACTATTTACAAAAGTACATTATCCGAGTGCTGAAGAAACTTCTCAATGGATCAGTAAGCTTAAATCAAGGCTAAATGTTGACGCTGTCAAAGAAGCTGACCTGCAATATGCCTTAGAAATTTTGGAATGCCCTGAGCTGATGTCAGAAATTTCAAAACAAGGATCAGGGTCACATATAAGAGACGAACTTAATGATCTTCATAGTGTTCAAGTAAATTCTCTGATTGAATGGTGCATCATTGAAGGGTATGGTCAGAAAATTTATCGCTGGCTTGTATCACACTTTAATAACATTAGCCTAGCAGAGCACTATGGGACATACTTCAAGTTTAGACTAGAAAAACAAGAAGGTATTAGCATAGGAGAAATATTTGGGAAAATCGAGCACCATAAAGAAGAAATGGGCGTAAGTGAGTATTCCCTAAGCCAAACTACACTTGAACAAATATTCAATATGTTTGCGACTGAAGGAGAAGTGACTGCTGCGAATGCTCGGTTGAGTAAGAAAATTGAGCCTATTGGATAAGGAGGCATAATTTATTATCCATTCTAAATCAGTCTAATTAAATTATTATTTAAATCACTTTTTCCCTTAAATATTAATATATGTTTATTATAGAAAATATTTACTATTCATATATTTTTAAATCCTCATAAATTGAATTTCTAAAATGGGAAAATCTTTGACCGAAGAACTAGTTCTCAGCAGAAGCAAAGCAGAGAGTCTTGACAGTGTAAAGAACCTAAATCTATGGGGAAACGACATTGAAGACGTCCGAATCCTTCGAGAAATGCCAAATGTCGAAGTTTTATCACTCAGTGTAAATAAAATTGCCAGTCTCCGCGAATTCAGAAACTGCCCCAAACTCACAGAGCTCTATTTAAGGAAAAATTTAATTGCTGACGTGAGCGAAGTCAGATATCTGCAAAATTTGCCCAACCTAAAAGTACTTTGGCTGTGGGATAATCCATGCGCAGAGAATCCGAATTATAGACAATACATAATAAGCCATCTTCCTAATTTATCCAAACTTGATAATCAATCGATAACTCCAGATGAGAGGGTTGCTACAGGAGACCAGCAGCCTTCTCCAAGCCAAAATGGCCAAAACTTGGCTCCAATTAAAAAGGAGGAGCCAAAACGACCTGCTACAAGTTCAGAAAACAGAAACAGGGTGAAGAGAGCTAAACCAGAAGGTGAAGGAAGGAACGAAAACATACTTTGTGCAGTCTTAGCACTGTTGAAAGAGCTTGATGAAGCAGGCTTGGAGCTTGTGAAAAGAGATGTGGAAAGAAAACTAAATCGATAAATTTAAATTGAATTATATAAGTTTTCATGACATTTATCATAAATTAATTTACCAAAACTTATGTAATTAGTCGCAGGATAATTTAGGATATTGTTTACAAGGATCGTCCATCCATATTTGCTTTTTTATGTTCGCCATCTGTATTTATAATTGTTATCCATGGAACCGGTGAAAAAATACACTCCAGAGTTGATTGAAAAACTACGAGCAGGAGAATATGTGCCTTGCTCAATAGCTTTTGATAACTCCTGTGAGTATGATTTCATCAAGAGGGTCCTGATCATGTACAAACTTACCTTCATTTTTTATGCACCAGCGCATATCCTTCCTGTTTTGATTTTCAAGCTGAGACAGCTAAAAAGAGACCCAATTCCTATGCTGAAGCATCTAGCAATCAATATCCTCAAATCAACCACTTTTGGGGCTTTGATTGGAGGACTTACTGTCTATTTGAGATGCTTGACAAACAGACTTTTTAAAGGAACTACTAGGTTAAATTGGCTTTTGATAACACCTTTGGCAAGTCTTTCAATACTTATTGAGAACCCTGGGAGAAAGACAGAACTGACTCTTTATTTATTGCCGAGAGCCATTGAAACTATTTGAAATATGCTGAGAAGTAGAAAATGGATATTCAGGATTCCATGCTTTGAAGTATTTCTAATGGGGTTAGCAATGGGAACACTCACATACTTCCTTAACAATGAACCTGAATATATCAAGCCAACATATCGATCGACGTTAACTCACTTATTCGGAAAATCATAAATTCTTAGTAAAACACATTAACCTAAATTTTTCTTATTCCTGATAAGTAGAAAAATGTATATTATTTTGGTATTTCTGATATCATTAAGCATGGCACAGCATATCAATCCTAATCCTGTTCAGCAAAATCTTTCAGTTGAAGAGCTGGCAGCAATATTAAGAGATCCTCAGTCAGGAGAAAGGCTCTCATCTAATCCTGAACTCTTGCAACATATCAAAGATCGGCTTGATGATCCTGATACTCATAGAAAAGTGATGGAAATGATAAATAGAGGCCGTCCTCTTCTACATGGATGCCCAGTCATGTATGGAGGACTTGGAGGAACTGTAAGAAAAAATCAAAGAGAGAAGTATCAATCTGAAATCAATTCAATTAAGCAGATGGGATTTAGTCAAGAAGATGATATATTAGATGCACTAATTGATTCACAAGGTGACATTTCTAGGGCTATTGACGCTTTAATGTCAAGGTAATTTCTTATTAATGAAACAATAATTAATTTTTTATCCAGCTAAGGGATTTACCATTAAGGCCTTGCATAGGAATAAAGAAAAATTGTGCTAGTACTTTAGTATACTTTTTAAAAATAACATTATATTTTTGACGAAGAGACAGTTGGTATTTTATTCTAAATTTTATTAGATATGCATTATGAAAATTTCAGCTCATTTTTAAGTTTGACCAATTGTAGCTTCAATTTTTTTATAAGTTTTTCCTTTTTAGGAGTAATTGCCACTGGCTTTAATATATGTGAAAAATCAGCAGGAAATTCTTGTACATTTAGCGTTTCTTTTTGAATTTTCTGGCACAGAAATTCTTCAGGAATAAACTTCAATGCAAATCCAGATACCTTTTTGACATACTTTAAGTAAAGAATATAACAAACTATCCCCGATATTTCAAATGTAAACAATGAAATCGTCCCAACAATAAGGCAAGTATAAAAATAATGAAAAGCCAAAAACCTCAGCCCTGTTAGTTGTACTTCTAAATACAGCCATGCACTATATACCTGCAAATTTTTAGGAGAAACTTTGATTTCCAGCTTTTCAAAATTACTTGCATCAGTAATACTAAGTGGCAAGCTAACTTTTACAGACTGGCTTTCATCAATCAATCCTGTCACAATTAAAAAGGCTTTCAAAAAACTCCGAAGCATACGGATAATTGGACTGTAATATTTCATAATCCCGATCCCTTTTGCTTTGATTTCGTCATCAAGTAGAACTTCAACGTCAAAGTTGCCACAATCAAAGTTTTCAGGACTTTCTGGGAGCTCAAACAGCACTGATGCAAGGTAATTTTCATTTTCCAGAATTATTTCTTGGCCAACTATCACTGATCCTCTTTTGTCCCTGAATTTAATTTACAGTAGTGATGAATGAAGCGAAATGGGGATTTTCTGGAATGAGTAAGGCATCAAAAAGTAATACGCTGAGCCATACAGAATGCCTGCTGCTATGAATAAGCTGAAGAATAAGGCAGAAATTAAAAACACTCTATGTAGAATTCACCTAAGGGCATAGGAAAAGCTTGTGGTTGCAGCAGATCGAGAAGCTTGTATTGTGTTTGACACAATTCCTTTGAAGAAATTTGAAACGTTTTCAGCAGGATTGTGAAGCCAAAAAGAGAGCAGCTTTTTACGAAGTATCTTCATCAGAAAAATTAATGCAATTTTTCTCTTAATTTAATCGTTCTTACTTGAAAATTTTACTTTTTATCTTAAAATTTAGTAATAATATTCAGAAAAATTAGTATCATTTAATCTAAATATTGAAAAATATATTGATTTATCAATATAATTATTTAAGATTAAGATTTTATCATTTTCTTTATTTTTCATTCTTTTGCATAAACTAATTAATTTCAGGCAGCGACCCTCTACATGTGGGGCAATCCATTTTGATTTTAATCCATTTAGAGAGGCAATCTCTGTGGAATTTATGTCCACATGGAGAATGCATAGTTGGAGACAAATTTGAAATCTCCAAGCCTCAGTTTTGAGGCAAATTCAATGGTGTCATACAAATTATACAATCAGCGTCTTCACAGACAATTTTTTTTTCTTCTTCTATTGGCTTAAAATAGTTATAGCGATTTGGCAGCAGAAACTTCGGAAAAATAAATGCTGGTCCTAAATCTGTGGATTGTAACAAAATAATAGAAAATTGAACTAATAAATGGGCACAGAATAAGCAGCACAAAATTGGTTGTGGCTCGTAAACAAGAAAATTGAACGCGTTTCCATTGAAATATATGAAAATTAGAATTTTGGCCAGAATTATGACAGTTAAAGTAAACGCACTGATAGACTGCTTTATGCCATCTGCCGCATTTTTATAGATTTGGGGCCATAGAAAACTTTGAAAAATAATAATCAGAACTCCACGGAAAATCCAAGAAATTGCTGAAAATGATACAATAAAAAACATAATAACTATCACTTTCGTCTCATATTTTCCAAAAATAACCCTAAATTCATCAGAAGACTCTTCATCATAAGGAGCATTATTTGCTTTTCATACAATCACCATCAATCTTCCATGAATGATAATAAAAACAGTCAAATTCCAGAACGACGCAAGCATAAAGTAATCAAATGTAAAATGTGACGAAAAAGACTTGGTAAAGTGCCACATGCACTGCTCAAACTCAGATGAAGCTAGTATAGCTAGCATCACAGGAGAGGTTTTTCTTGCGTATGATTCAGATAAGCTGCATTCTTGAGTATGGCTTGCCAATGCAAAAATCAGCAATATTGATAGAAGTGATACAAATAGACTGTAAGTCACAATAGGTTTTTTCTGGATTTCTTGATTGCATTCGTATAAATCGAATTTTACGTTAAATTGACAAATTGAAGAAATTATTGACCCATTCATGTGGTATTGGTTATCAGATTTTTCAAATTTTATATAGTCCATCCCTTCACAAAATGTCTTCCTTCCATGATATTTTATAGTAATATTTCCTTCATGGGCAGCTATATGCAGATTTTCATTAAAATTAACCCCTTGGACCACAAAGACCATTAAAGTGTTGCTTTCTCATACGCCATCAAATAGATTCAATTTAAAACTAAGCTTGTTGTGGTCATACCCAATACTTAGACGTGCTCTTCCTTCGGAATTATGAAAATTGTCGAGTTTGCCATTTACAAATCATTTTCCGATATAGAGCTGCTGGTTAATTTCTGGATAAATTTGACTTAAAATACTTGTGGTGCTATTTTCACTTTTTCCTGTTAAGCTAGAATAAAGTCTGGCATATTTCGCCACTTGATAGGAGTCAAGAGGCTCCACAGAAGCAATAATAAAAATAGTGTAGGTTAAGATAAAAGCCATCGTGATCATTATTAATTGTTTCTTGATCTGATCTACCATTTTCTGAAATTTTAGTATCTTTACTTTATAATTAATGAAGGAGAACAGCCACTTAATGGTTTAGGATGTTAGATTATTTATTTAAAAAAATCTTTATTTTTCAATATTGACTCGGCCAATCATCTGGAGGATTCCAATAATTTTTAGAATGGTGCTCTCATTGCCTTGAGTCATAATTGAGCAACTATCTGATCCTAGCTTTTCAGGTTGATCTGATATAATTGCCGAGACTGATTCTAAGCCTTTTTTGGTTAAATAGTCAAAATTAGGTTCAGAATAATTAGAATGGGATACCCAGATGGCTCCTGACTTGAAACACATTTTAGATTCTGCTAATTTAAGTAATTCCACATCAGTATTTGAAAGAGAAAAGAAAATATTGATATCACTGCAGTCATTATTGAAAGGATTATGATTTAGTATTGGATTTGTCCCAAAAGTCTCTGAGTGTGCCTTTGATTTTTCAAAGTCAAGATCTCATACACTTAAATTAATGCATTCGCTGTATTTTCCTGCTATGATTCAACCAATTTTGTTTAATCCTAGAAGTAGGCCTTTTACTCCCATTTTAACATTTTGTGGTAATTAAAACTTATGCGGGAAATTTAAATAATGCTTTAATAATGCTATCTAGCTTGATTTTAGAGATTAGCTCAAGTTATCTAATAAATTATTAGGTTTCTGTCTTAGTATCATAGTTGAAATAAGCATTTAGATCCCTCAGTAATTTATTGTGTTTAAGTAGTCCCAAGGATAGAAGCCCCAGCTTCCGGTAATATTTTATGTAATATTGAACTTTGGAACTTACATTTAAGGTATATGCCTTCTATTTGCATTATGATTTATGAAAACAATCTATAAATAGCTTACAAAATTACAGTGTTGACGCTAATCCAAGCTATAAATATGATATGAATTTGTTTTTACCCTCTATAATGAATGCTGCAATCATTTATTTATTTATTTTATGTACTTATAGAATTAAAAATAAGGATTTTAATTTATAGAAGAGAATAGCAGTGATTTATTATTATATAAAATAAAATTAAAAATTCAAACAAGCTAGATAGCAATATTATCTATTCTCACATTTGGCGATTATTTTATTACCTTTCAACAAATGAATTTAATCTATTTTTCTACCAAAATCTCGTAGATTTATAAAAAATGGTTAAGATTTTTGCGAGCGGGAAGGACAAAATGAAGTTTTTCATGCACAATTGCAAAGAGAAAGAAGAGATCAGAAGGCTCGTGGAACAAAACGGAGGCACAATGGCTAGGAAATTTGAATCCAATTGTATCGAATTGATCCCATTCGACGTCAATTTCAGGATTCCATCAGAAAATGCCAAAGACCACCCTGTCTATTCATTCAAGTTCGTTTGGGACTCAGTCACTCTTGGCGAGCTTCAAGAGACTAAAGACTACGAAATCCAAATTGCGCACTCTAAGCCTGTTCCAGCAGCAAAGGCAGGGAATCGTAAACAATATTCCCCGGAGGAGGACAAATTGATGACTGATTACGTGGAAAGGCATCCTGGCAAGTCCAAAAGCAGAAGTTACTGGGATCTTGCTCTGAAAAGTGGCCTGAAGATCGACCATTCCTCAGAAAGCTTGAAATTCCATTGGTCTCAGCTGGCTCAGAAGCTATCTCAACCAAAACCCAAAGTAAACGTTGTGGCGCTACCTCAGAGGAGAACTAGAAGTTTTGAGAAAAAAGAAAATATCCCTGAAGAGAGTGATATACCTGAGATAACCCCAGCCAAAAGAGTGTTAAGAAGCTCACCAAGCAAATCTCCACAGCTTGAGCAAGCAAGACTCACGGTGAGCAGCGAAAATAAGCTAAAATATACACCAAGGCCATTGTTTGAGTCAGGAAAATCAGCAAAAACTGTAAAATCAGGGATTTCGTCACTTTTGGAAGAAAACTTGACGTTTTCAGATGAAATTGAGCAGCCAAGGGACATTTGTATAAGCGTAAGCGATAAGGAAAGGGTTGTCAATGATTTCAGCAAGCTAAGAAGAAAATGCATCGAAAATAAAATTCCTTTTCACTTTGGCAGACTTGTTGTAAGCTGCAGACATGTAGCTGGGAGGTTCATTCCTGAATCAGAAGTCTTAGTGACCTTAATAAAAAATAATGGAAGAGTACAAGATACAATTGCCGAGTATGAAAACCAAGCCTAAATCTTAAATGATTAACTTATAATTTCAAGATACTTATATGATTATTTATAAAAATTTTATTTAAAAGGAGCCTTATGCATAACTTTGCCATTTTTGAATCGATTTGTCCGATCTGTTAAAGGTGCGCCCGATCTTGGAGTTTTAGATCCCTTCTCATTTCCATGCACTAAAAGACATCTTTCTGAAGACTGATGTCTTTGGGTTTCAATAGTCCTATCAAAATCAAATCCTTTGGTCTTTTCAAGCACAAAATTTGACGACCCAAATCTTCTATGACTTTTATTTGATGGACTATTTGAAACTAACTGGATTTTCGAAGTTGAGTGGCCTTTACTCAATGATCTTGGGTATCCAGACTTGGCAAAAAGATCTACAATTGGCTTGTATCCATTATCGCTTTTAAAAAATAATGATCCATTTCTGAGAAGGATATAAACCGATTTATTTTCGTAAGAATACACATGATCTTGTTTTTTAATGAAGCTTGACTCTAATTTATGCTTTTTGACAATATTATTTAAAGAAATATCGATATCACTTAGCACACTGTGATCAAGACTCGAGCATTTTTCTTTGCTTTTTGATACATTTTTGCCTTTATTTTCTTTGAAATCGTCATTAAATGTATTTTCATCATTTATTTTTGAGTCATTAAAACTCATATCAGCGCTTAAGTTGTGAATGACATTTTGCAATTGATCTGTACGTGTTTCAAACTGGTTAAGCTTTTTCTTGAGATTTTCGTTTTCGCTTCTCAGGCTTTCAATTTCTAAAGCCCTTGAATTTTGATGTTTATTTAACTTGTCTTCCAGCTTCTTTTGGTCATTTTCTAGGGTTAAATTGCAAAATTTTAAGTTGCTGATTGTAGCTTTTAATGCAGAAATACTGCTATCTTTTTCTTCTATTTCTGCTATTAGATTTAATTCATTTTCTCTTCTTATATTTAATTCTTTTTCAAGTTCTGCCTGTTTTTCTTGCGATTTTTCAAGTTTAATAAAAGATGATTTTAATTCAGACTTAAGTTCAAAATACCGTCTTGCGAGCAATTTATATCTCTCAATTTCAGATGAACTGAATAAATTTTCAGAATTTTTTGAAATTTTTTCAATTTCGATATTATAGTCACTATCAATGAAGGTATCTTGGTCAACTACTTTTATACTGCTTTGATCACCTATGTTAAATAAGATTTCAGTCTTTGATTTTGAGCATCTTTCTGTGTCATTAGTTTCCTCAAGTTTAGATAATTTTTCTGAAGCAGTATCGTTACTCCTGGGATTAATAGCTATTAGAATTTTGGGAGTACTGATTTCTTTAGGAATTTCGTCAATTTTATCACTTTGTGTTGGGTCTAGAAGAGGCAGCCAATAATAGCCTTGAGTATTAGCTATTTCTAGAGAGCAACTAACTGATCCCAAAAAGGTTCCTGGCTTGCCCATCGTATTAACAGCTAGTCTTAAATTTCCTTTTGTGGGGATGATGACAGTATTCGCTTCATTTTCTTCCGTTAAAGGAGTAATTACATCACAAAGTCTTCCATTAACTGAAATATAGCACCCGAGACAAGGATGTGCATAGCCTTCAGTTCTGATTATAGTTATTCCTAGACTTTCAGTTTGCATTTAAATATTAACGTTATAACATACTTCATTTATCTATAATGCTCAGACAAATAACAATCCTTAGAAATAAAAATTTCTTTTGATTTTTAATATTATTTAAGCTTCACTTTTGCAGTAGTGGAATACAACATTTTTAATATTTATTTACTTAAAATGAACTCTGCAAATATAACTCAAAGAAGCACTTTTCCATTGCTCATGCAAAATTCAAATGGAGCTCAGATAAATTTTAATAATTCCAGCCATATTGCCAAAGCATCAAGAAGGATCTACCCTTTAAACTTCAGTACCAGCCAGTCGAAACAATACTCAAACGCATTTCGCTTTGCAGACCCAGGCGAGCCTCCAAAACCTATCAATGTCTCTATGAATTTATCAATCAATTTGAACGAACAATCGCCAAAATCCAGGAAAAGCCCAGACTCTCCCAAAAAATCTTTTACCTATGAATGAAGTGAGCAGTCCTTATCGAGCACATTTAAAAAGCCCTGCAAAGACGTCCCAATCTTAAAGCATAAAGATTATTTAAAAGAAGCATATAGGCCAGCTCGTGCAGAGAGGCTTTACAGCCCTAATAAAATTCAAATAACACCCCGGTCAGCTATAGTTCTCTATACCTCCTCTCCTATGATGTCTTCTTCTCTTTCTCCTAAACGAGTCCACACCCTTCTCAAGCCTATCCAAAAGCCAAGATCACTCACCATAACTAGAGATCAAGCCTCCACAATCCACCAATATTCCCCAAAACTCTCCAAAATCGATCACAGCAAGCTTGTTGATCCTGCATTAAATTTGGGCGAGAAAATTATGCGCTTGCAAGCCTTAATAAACGACCCTAATCTCTACTAATCACTAAAAAAATGGCACTTAATCCTCCTGTGTTACCAAATGGTCTCCCAGCTCCTGTCAATGGAGAATACATGGTTCTTTCTCGCACAGATATTGATGCAGAAGTAGCGCTTGATAATGGAACCAAATATAAAGGAAAAGGCGATTTATACCTGACCACAGCCCGAATTGTATTTGTGAATAGGAAAGGTGGAAACATGCAAAGTTTTGACGTCCCACTGGCCCTTATGAGCCATGAAAAGTTCAAACAGCCAATATTTGGGGCAAATTATATAAATGGAAAGGTAGAGCCTTTGTATGGGCTGATTCCTTGTCCTGCAGAATTTAAATTTTGGTTTATGTCTGGAGGCACTGGAACTTTTTTGCCGTTGTTTTATAGCACTGTGGACCAGATCAGAAAAAGAAGAAGTCAAGGGCATTCAGGACCTGATCCGAGATTTATTCAGTGTGTAGCGGCTGGACAGCTGAGGAATGTGGCATATGTGGATCCGAATGACCCAAGCACAATCTTTGTACAGCAACCTCAGCAGAATGGACAGGGTTCTCAGCAAGGAGTTAACTATTATTTTCCAGGAGCTCCAAATGTGCAAGCTCCTGCACAGCAGTATCCTCAGCAGCCACCTCCTCAATATCCTCCGAATTATCAACAAGGCCAGTACCAGCAGGCTCCTCAATATCAGCAGCCACCTCAATTCCAACAGCCTCAATATCAGCAAGTTCCTCAATACCAGCAGGTTCCTCAATATCAGCAACCACCTCAAAATCAAGCTCCACAATTTCAACCGCCACCTCAATCCCAACCTCCACAATATCAGCAGCCTCAATATCCTCCTCAGCAATACCAACCGATACCTCCCCCAGCGAATTACCCTCAAAATCAACCTCAGCAAGCGCCTTATCCTCAGCAACCATATCAGCAGCCTCCTCCTGCTAATTATCAGCCACCTCCACCAGGCCAATTCTACCCTCCCCCTCCTTCTTCAAAATAAATTATTATGCAAATTATAATACATTGTTTATTAGTTTCTGATTCTTTTTAACTAATGTTTATCTATCGAATATATAATAATTTTTTTTAAAGATTCACTATAATTTGTATAGCAATCAGTTCCAGACTATTAAATATGTTAATTTCTTAGTACCCAGATACTAACTAGTATTAATTCTTATACTAATTTATTTTTTATGTTTCTCAATACATATTTAATTTCAAATTTTAATATTTAAAGTTATAAAAATTAGATAATAGTAATAATTAACGGTTCTTCTTTAAATTATTTAAGCAAGACAGAGCAAAGATAAGCAATTTGATAGTTAAAAATATTCTTTGAATAGAAATTGAGGTCATATTCAAGTTTTGTTCAAAAGATATTTCACTTTTCTTTAAAATACTGTTTGTTAGGATAGCATAATAGTGTAAAAATTTAATGTAAAAACCTTTAAAAAGAAAAATCTTTTTATCAAAAAATTGTTAAAACATAGGATCAATTTTTTATTTATAACAGATTTTTTTGGGTGAAATATTGAGAAACTCAATAAGTTATAGCTTGCCACAAAGTCTATGGATCTTCAAAATATATATTAATATTACTTGAATATAGCAATCAATCTGCGAGGCTCTTTCAAAATTCTCTATAACTCCTTAAGATATGAGGCTAGATCCTACCTGTAATTCTTTAAAGTGTTCAAACCCTTAAAGCTATTAAGCGAACTAATATATTTAGCTGCTTTTAGCGTTTTTAAAGTTAAAATAATCATTAGTTAAAGCATAAGTAATCCTTATTATAAAGCAAAGACTTAGCGATGGCTGTCTTAGTATTTATAATCTCTAATTTCAGCAGTACTGCTACTCAAAAATAATGTGATGTGTTAATCTTCGAGATAGCAGAAGCATTAATGAATTCAACCTCAGCATGCGCTATTGCCTGACCTCTGGTTTCTGACAAGAAGATTTTTCTAGTCAATCCTCCTATGACGGTATTTCAAGCCTTTGCACATACTTCGCTGACCTAGAAATCATTGACAAATTAGTTGCCATTGGATTTTTCAGTTGGAGAGACTTTAAGTAGCCTAATCAGGTAATTGCTTTAATTCTATGAGCAGGCAACTTGAGCTAAGTGCTGCTGGTTAAAAGATGCAAAAATGACACTCAAATTACCCCACTAATAAGTGGAAAGAGACCTGGATTTCTTTCTTCAGGCTAGCCCGGTACTTGGGTAGCTTCTTACGCAAAATGCCAAATCAAAAAATACATAAGGCTGGAGGACAAGTCACTTCAGCAACCATTTTATTCATATCAAATATGACTACATAAAACAACTTTTGCAATATAAACATTATTTATATAAGTCGAAAAAAAAACTAAGTACTAAATGACTTTTATCCATTTTAATGAGCCTTCTTTTAAAAGAAAGCACATCCTCTTTACATGAAATTTTTAATATATTTCACCAAATTAAATTTTCCACTGTAAAATCTTTTTCAGCTATGAACTCCTGATATAAGAAATTTTTTATTTATTTATAAAAAGTTTCTAACAGATTCATACAATGACTTTTTGTAGGTATTTAAGTTTATTTTTCTAATAGCCTTTTAAAAATTAAAACTTATAGCCTAATCCTTATATGTACCATTCAATAGTACTTTTGATTTTTTCTGCATAGAGTAGGGTTACAGTAATTGGATCTAGGCTTAATCTGTATATAGAATTGGTATTATGCAAGTTTCAATTTTAAGTTGGATTCTCTCAGAAGCTCAGGGATGATGAAAGAATGTTCACCTAGGGTAAATCTAATTTATTCTAGTTCATTTACCCATTTAAGATATAAAAAATTTAAACCTAAATTATCAAACAGAATGATCCTGCTATTAGTGACTTGATAAAATATCGGCTTAAATTCCTAAGCAAAAGTGTTTGGCTCACTCAACAAGAGGGAACAAGTTAATCTTATTAGGTCTTTAACAACCATTTAAAGTTGAATAGCCCAATCTAGTTCTACGAAATTTCAAATTGTCCCTCTTAAAACAAAATATCAAAATTTTATGACTATTTAGTTTTATGTGAAATTTGAAAATATATAAATTTCTTTAATTATATTTGGCTTCTTAGAATTTATGTTTTGCTTTCTAGATAAAATTTTTTTAGTTTTATAAACTTTCTAGTGATAGCATGGCTTTGATATGCTAGAATCTACTATTTCATATATTGCAATCTAATTTATATATATTTAACTTAAATCGAGAAATTTTTTAATTATAAAAATTTGCACTAAAAATGCAAATAAATTATCAAAAAATTATAAATCAAAAATCGCTTTAAATTTAGATCTTTGTGGGAGCAGAGGAATCAACTTTCAAGAGCATTATGATATTTCTTATAGATATAAACTGATGAAAAGAAGATAATTAAGCAGCATATCATAAATTCCTTCTCGACACTAACTAATGCCTTCAAAAATGAATTCCTATTGGACTCAACTTTAACCTGAGTCTTATCCTCATCAGTCTCCTTCTTCCAACTATCATCTACCTCTAAATATTCAATTTTCCGTGCTTAAATTCTTCAAAGTAAAATTATAGCACAATTATCATACATTCCCTTTTAATCCTTATTCCCTCATGTCCTTCTTCTGAGATTAATATATATTTTATCAAATTTTCATCTGTAAATTCACTATTGTATGATGCTCAATTCTAAATATTTGATTAAAGCGAATTGTGTTTAAATTCTAAACTATCCTATCTTTATCGAGACATTTTTATTCTAATTCCTTATACTATTTTTTAAAATTAAAAGATTAGTTAATTGTGATAAAAACTCGAATTTTATGTCTAATTTTTATTTCTTTTAATAATAAAATATGGTTGAGCCAGGTGAAACCAGGATTTATTGATTTGACAGCTCCAAGGCAATTTTATTGAGAAGATATGCAAGACAAATTTAAATTATTTTCAAACGAACTTCCGCTTTATTGGAGAATCCTATCGAAAAACTTACTTAGAAATACTAGGCAACCTTAAAGAGCATAAGATTGAAGGCTAAATATCTTTAAACCCAAAATAAGAATTTGCCCAAAAATCAAGAAAAAATTTTTTATATATGCTCTTAAGGGCTGACTAAAATTTGAATCTTTTTTCTCCAAAATTGATTCCAAGCATCAATAGAGGTAGTAAACATCTCTTCTAGTAATAAATACCGACGTATTCATAACGGCTATTCTTAAGTTTTAATTTCATTTAAATAATGCTATAGGTAAATTTCAAATGGCTGCATTAATTAATATAAAAATAATAATAGAAATGATTGACGATGAGATGCTACTAAGCGCCCTCGAAAAAGAGGTACGAGAGCTCCCAGCAATCCTAAAAAGCACAGATTTTGTAACAAGCTTCTGCGATCTAAGTCAGTATTCTTTCAACAGCCCAAGGCTATTGAGAGACTTTATGATCGCCGAGTTCAAAATTGAAAGCGAAATAATACCTTTTCTGAATACAGAACTGGGTCTAGACCCAAATACACCCACCCCACTCCACACAGAAAACATCAAAAATACAATTAAATCCACGCATTACTGTCCAATATGTTATAAAATATTTAATAACCAAAAAGGTCTCAACCAGCATATGGGCAAAAAACACTCAAATAGTATCAAAAACTCGATGTGTGACGTCTGTGGGAAGCTGTTTTCACATAAATATGCTTTAAAATTCCACTATCAACAAGTTCATGAAACTTTAAAGCGAGTTAACTGCAAGGAGTGCAATTATGTGGCTTATAACAAATACAAGCTAAAGAAGCATATGAAAAAGCATATATTAAAATAACTAAAATGTGTAGAAGTTAAATTAATTTGAAGTCTCCTTTAATAAGTACTTAAACTTAAATGTCAATTTTAATTAACAGAAAGAAAATGAAATTTTTTTAAAAATATCAGTAGAGCAGTGGTAAACTGGTAATTATTAATATTTTTTGAGATTATTAAAATATAAAACTGAGCTTTTTAAACTGCGAATGCTCCTATATTAAGCCATTTTTGAGAGTTGCAAAATATTAGGGATAAATGCTCAACCTCATATACAGCTGTTAGTGTCTTATAAAATATTTTTATCACTTTTAAATTCAATTTATTTTATTTTTAGTTGTCTTTTTGAAAATACTATCCAATTTCGATTGAAAAAAATTTAAATTTTATTTTTTATAAGAAGCAAAAGCAAATAAAATAAACGATAAATTGCTATTTATTCTTCATATATAAGCTCAGAAAAAAATATTTTGCTCAATGAAAGGTAAATTTATATTTAAAATTTTGCTTCTTATTTTTGTGCTTTTTTTTAAGTAAAAATTTTATGGAATGTTTTGAATTTTGCTTTGCGAAATAAGTAATATGTGTAAAATGATTGGGATTGATATCTACTATATTTTATTTTGAGTGTTGGTAGCTTTTCTGATCTATTTTAAGAAAATCTAATTAGTTGAAACTAGACTTAATGTTTTTTTCTATAAATTATGTAGAGATAGACTTTGGATTAAGAATTGCTATCAATTTGAGATAATTCTTGGTCCTAAGCAATTATTTCTTAATTTTTATTTCAAAAGAGCTAGTATGATATTCCTTGAAGTTCCAAAAATCTATAGAAGCATTATCGCATTTCAGTACTTGCATAATAAAAACTACTAAGCTTTAGAAGTACTAAAAAAAGGATATTCTTGTATAAATTTCCATTTATAAATTAACTTAATAGATTATATAAAATCTGCAAAATGACACCTATTATAAAATAAAAATGGATCAGGCTAGAGTACCAAGTTACGTTAAAGATAATTTAAGGCGGCAGCCTAATTGTTTTCCACTAAAAGAAAAGGCTCTTAGCTTCCGTGATCTATGTGATATGTCTTTCCAAAGTCCAACACTTTTGAGAGACTACATGGTAAGCGAATTTATGATCGAGATGGACATGATCACAATTCTTAACACAGAATTAGGACTAGATCCAAACACTCCTTCACCCAAAGAAATAGACAGCCCATCAAAATCATCAAATAGAATCAACATCTGCCAAACCTGCAACAAAATCTTCAATAGCCAACAAGGTTTAAGCCAGCACATGGGAAAAAAGCACACTGAAAATATCAAGTATTCATTGTGTGATACCTGCGGCAAGCTTTTTAAACACAAATATGCTTTGAAGCTTCATTATTAACAAGTACATGAAACTTTCAAGCGAGTAGTTTGCAAGGAATGCAGTTATGTAGCCTATAACAAATATAAGTTGCAAAGGCATAATATTCCTTGAAGTTTCAAAAATCTATAGAAGAATATCGCATTTCAGTACTTGCGCAATAAAAAATACTAAGCTTTAGAAGTACTAAAAAACGGATATTCTTATATAAATTTCCATTTATAAATTAACTTAATAGATCATATAAAATCTGTAAAATGGAGCCTATTATAAAATAAAGATGGATCAGGTTAGAGTACCAAGGTACGTTAAAGATAATTTAAGGCGGCAACCTGAAAGTTTTCCACTAAAAGAAAAGGCTCTTAGCTTTCGGGATCTATGTGATATGTCCTTCCAAAGTCCAACACTTTTGAGAGACTACATGGTTAGCGAATTTATGATCGAGAGGGATATGATCACAATTCTTAACACAGAATTAGGACTAGATCCAAACACTCCTTCACCCAAAGAAATAGACAGCCCATCAAAATCATCAAATAAAATCAACATCTGCGAAACCTGCAACAAAATTTTCAATAGCAGACAAGGTTTGAGCCAGCACATGGGAAAAAAGCACGCTGAAAATATCAAGAATTCACTGTGTGACGCCTGTGGCAAGCTTTTTACACACAAGTATGCTTTGAAGTTTCATTATCAGCAAGTGCATGAAACTTCCAAGCGAGTAGGTTGTAAGGAATGCAGTTATGTAGCCTATAACAAATATAAGCTGCAAAGGCATATGAAAAAGCATGCTCCTTACCATAAGAAATTAATGTAAAAACTATTTCAAAACTTGCCTATTAGATTATATAATTATAACAAAAATGATTGAGAGGAGGAAAAATGCTTTTTTATTTGTTAGTATGTGACCGAGCATTTTGAAATTATTAAACGCAAAAGAAAGCATTAATTGATAATTAATTGAAGAAATATGATGTAAATAATCAATAATTCAACTCTAAATGCTATTAAGGATGCAATCAAAAAATTCAGCCGGCTTTTTCAACTACATCGAAAAATTGCATTCCTAATAGTACTAAAAAAAAATTTAAATGAAGAGACTTGAAAGTATAAGGAAATAAGATTCTCTATTTATGATCAAAATTAATAAATTTTTATAAAAATTAAAAATATCAAAGAATATATAATTGTTGAAAAGTATATGGAGTGTCAAAATAAAAAATAGCCTAAAAAATATAATAGATGATTGCTCTTTTCTTTCATGCAGGATTTAATTATCTATATACGCAAATTAGGATAGAAATTTAAGTAATGGTACTATTATAAATAAAAAAAATTATTATTATTATAATGTATTAGTATCAAGCTTATTAATTGAATTTTTTTATTCAAAATATCATTTTTAAGAATTATAAAAAATCTATATTTAGAGATGATTTTTAGCTACTACAAATAGAAGAAGTGTGTATATTTAGCTTAAAATCAATTAGCAACTCCATTATTAATTTACCATTTATAATTTATCTAAAGCAAATTTAATTTTTACAATCCTTTAATCGATTTCAATAATGCGCACAGGTCATCAGTATAGCTTACATTACTAATGCCGCTGTTTTCATCATAAATATTTCCTCTGCTAGCATTAATTTGGTAGCTCTTATTTCAGCTTTCATCAAAGTTATAGCTTTTATTTATTCTTCTTTTCTTCACTTTTGTGACTTCCTCATTTTTAGGAGATTTTTCTTTTACTTTTCTTAAAGAGTAAAGCCTATCAAACACTGCTTTATCTCTTTTTAATTCAATCATCTTAACAGACTTAGAATTAATCATTGGGCTAAACGAATTCGCAGCCTCATTTTTCTCTCTTTTTCTATCATTATACAGTCTTTCAAACACAGGTGTTGTACTTCTCTATTTATATCTTACCCTTGCTGACATCTGTTTGGATATCTCAAGAATATCAGGCTTTTCCTTCATTTCTGCATATTTCTCGATTTCTGCTTCTTTTTCTTTTTTCTCTAGCTCTGTCTTGCATTTTTTAAGCCAGCCATATGCATAATTAGAAAACTCCACTGGACTTCTTTTGGCCTGATTGAGGGTACTTGGGGTAAATGTGCATTCGGCTTCTTCTTTTGACCGCTTTTTTACCTCAGACTCCAGCTTGAGTTGCTTTATATAATCATTCTTCTGGCGGACGAGCTCTCCTACTCTTTTATGTATGGGAATGTAATTGGGCAAATATCGCCTAGAGGCTTCATTGATTTTGGGACGATCTTGGAGCTCACTTATATCGTCACTTTTAAAATCTTTATTGAGCTTGCTTGGGCTAGGGCTTGACTTATTTCAGCTATTGGAGGAGCTGCTGAGAGAGCTATCACAATGCTTTGGTTTAGTAGAACCATTTTGCTTCTCCATAATAACTGTTAGAGAATTTTTGAGAATTTAAAGCAGAAGGGTTTTGAATAGATTTATATTAATTATGAGAATAAAATAATTTTAATCAAATATTTATTTGTGTCTATTTATTATTTGATTAAACCGAGATATGGCCCTACTAAAATATGAGCGAGAAATCCAAGTAAAAATACAAGCACAATCCCATAAGTTTCCTGCATAAAATGGTTGTTTTTTCGCAATTCATACTCTGAAAGAGAGTTTATCTGCCCTTTCATTCTCTCCAATGAATTTGAATTAAAATCAATCTCATCTTTAATTGCTTCTAATTCCTTAGTTTTCTTAGAAATTTGTTGATTTAAACTGTTAATTTCATCAAGATTATCTGAATAATCTGCATTATGGAACTGAAATTTGCTAGCTTCAACTAAGTTTTGCTTTAATTCTGCCGTCATCTCACTTTTGAACTTTCTTTTTAGTGATTTTACATCCTTTATGAATTTTTCTTTTTCAAACTTATTTTGCTTTTCCAATTCTTTTATTTGTTCTCTGAACAGATCATCATGATTTTGAAGCTTTTTTTTATAATTTTCGTGGACAAGTTCAAAGTTTTTCAGCATTAAAGCAACTTTCGACCTAAGATGAAAATTATTTAAGGCTAATTCATGCCTTTTTCTATGTAATTCTGCTATTTCAGCTTTGTATTTTGCAATAAGCATGTCTTTATTTGCAATATCTTGGCTGAGTCCTGCAGTTTTTGCTTCAATTTCGTTAGCCTTTCCTTTTTCTTTTTTATCATATTCCGTTAATGCTTGCCTTAACGAGATAATTTCATCGCTTTTTGCTTTGAGCTCTGCTCTTAATAGATTATTTAAATCATCACATTTTTTATAGTTTGATTTGTAGGATTCTAAGGACTCAATTTCTATTTCTGGGCTCGTTTCGTTTTTAGGTTCTTCTGCTTGCTTGCTGTCTTTTTCAGGATTACTAGAGTTTACTGGCGGAATTTCTTGAGCATTTTGAGGTTCCTGCTTGGCACTTGGAGTTTCTGTCTTAGCTTGAAAAGGCATTGAAAAAATTCCTTGATTTTTCATTTGAGAAGTTGGAGCATTCAAGAATGGATTTATATTGACGGGTGCAGGCTGCATAGAAGTACTCAATACTTCTTTGTTTTGAGGTTGAAACATGCTTGGGTAATTTCCCCAAAATAAAGCAGGGTCTGGTTGACTTGTTGAGAATAAATTCGTTGATTTACCAAAAGCAGGCTGTGGAGCTTCACCTGATAGAGTATTTGGTTGAAATAATGATGTTGGCTTTTGTGAAGGATTGGCAAAAATTCCTGAATTTTGTGGATTTGATGGATTCGAAAAAGGAAAAAGATTGCTAGACATTTATTACAATTAAATCAAAAAACTATGTAAGTCTACAATAGTGTTGCAATAATGAGTAATGGATATTATTGAAATTATGATTGATTGTGAATATAATGACTGCATAGTAAAATATAAAGTTTCTTTAAAGAAATTTTTTTATATAAATATTAATTTTCTATTTTATTTTTATGCCAGTCTATCATTTTTTGCATGATGCATTCGCTGTTATAGATCGCTATCGGCGATCCTTTTGCCAGTCAAAATCATATGTTTTAGAACATTTTATTCGTGTTTAATAAGAATAGGCATTTCAAAAGTAAATTTTCTATTTAGATTTACTTTCTGAAAAAACTAGTGTTAAATTCCATTTTCCAAACTATTTAGACCTGATGCTAAAATTTTAAAATTTTTTAATATGATAATTTAATAAAATAATAATTCATATTCATATATCTACCAAAATAAACAATATCTTATTAAAATAAAATAAAAATTATCTACGTTCTGATATTAATGAAAATGCCTGTATAATACTAATTACTTTTTATAATATAAACTACTTATAGTATGGGCAATCTAATAGAAGGGATGAAAGAAAACAACACCTTAGAAGTGATAATGGAAGACCTAGAAAACATGGAGTTCCCTACAATACCTTCAACTATCTCTAATTTCCAAAAAAGGCTCAATGAAGCTGTCGAAACCAATCGAAGCTTGATAGCACCAGCAGAACCTCCAAGCGAAACTGAATTATCAGAAGAAAGATACAATTTATCACCTAATTAATAATGCAATTTTAATTTTTTGAAAATTTACCTCTTACACTGCTTATAGTAAAAATCTTTACAATAGATTTTTCAAAGCGGTATATTTAAATGGAAAGTGAAAACTTCAAGTTATTCAAAGAAATCACAGGAGAGCAGGATATTATCAAAATAACCAATTCCCTTCAAAGAAATAATTTCAATGTGGATTTAGCAATAGACCAATATTACAGAGAACTTCATCGACAAAACCTATCACAAGATCTCATGCTGAAGCGAAAATTCCAAGACAGCCAACAAGGAATCCTACTCGGCACTTTTGACAGTGACGCATATGCAATTTCCAGCATCAAAAATGTCCAAAATGGGCATCGCTTGTCAATAAGGCTTCCAAAGCAACACACTTTTGGAAAAAATAAAAAGAAAGAAGAGCAAGACAAAACAGTTAGGTTCGCAATGGAGCCTAATGGGTTCAGTGTAGGAAAATTCCCACAAACAGTATCTGAGTTTCTTTATCCGTTGATTTCTGGCAATCTTATAGAAATTGAAGTGTTTGTATTAGACTCTCAAAGCAGCTTAAGCCTTTTGGATTCTTTAAAAGTCACAATCAACGTCATTTTAAAGCCAGAAGCTCTCTGTGATCCAGCCCAGACCGCTAAAGAAGTCATAACCCAAAAAAACGCATCAGCTGACGAATATTTCAGCCAGAGAGAAGCCTTTCAAAAGCTTTTTAAACTATTAAACCTGGAAAAAACCCAAAGTGCATTAGTTGATCACAAGCGAGAACCTTTAAATGATAAACTAAATTTAGAAGAATCAAAAGGAATGGAAAACGTTGACAAAGCTTTAGGTCTTGACGATTTAAATATGCAGTCTGAATTAACCGAAATGGAGCCTGCGCCAAGTTTTAGAAGTTGTCTTTATTCTTATCAAAAACAAGCACTTGCTTGGATGTATGAGAGAGAAACACATACAAAAACTAATAGAAATAATAGAGAACTACATCACTTGTGGGAAGAATATAAAGCGCTTGATGGGAGATATATTTATTTTAATCATTATACAGGACAGGTTGCGACAAAATTTCCTGAAGCTAATGCACTTTGTAAAGGAGGGATTTTGGCTGATGAAATGGGATTGGGGAAAACTGTGATGGTAGTGTCACTACTGCATACTCATAGGAGAGTATATTCCCACAGCCCTAAAAAGTCAAAAAATATCAATGATGGGGGTACTTTGATAGTCTTGCCTCTGTCTTTAATGACTCAGTGGCATAGTGAAATTGAAAACCATGGGACAGGGCTAAAAGTAATGGAATATTATTCAGAAAAAACTAAATCGCTAAGAGAGCTTGGAAGTCCTGATGTCGTTTTGACCACTTATGGGGTAGTCCAAACTGACTGTGCTACATCTGGCCCACTATTTAAAATGAATTGATTTCGGATTATCCTTGATGAAGCTCACAATATAAGAAATCGAGAAACTGGGATTGCAAAATCCTGCTTAAAGCTTCAAGGGCTTTACAAATGAGCCTTAACCGGAACCCCAATTCAAAACAGGCTCGACGATTTATATTCGCTTATAAGCTTTCTTGAAGTAGAGCCTTGGAATGACTATTTGTGGTGGAATAGGGTTATCACGAAACCTTTTAATAGACAAGATCATAACGTTTTTGAAGCTTTAAGAAGGCTTCTTAAACCAATTGTGCTGAGAAGAACAAAGGCTTCAAAGCTTGCTAATGGGTCGCCAATAATATCTCTTCCTCCATTAAATATAGACACAATTTATTTGTCTATGCACATTGAAGAAAGAAGAGTCTATGACCGCTTATTTAATCACACAAAAGCAAGATTTAGGTCACTTATATCACAAGGGAGATTAAAATCCTACATAAGCTCTGTTTTTGAGCTGCTACTGAGATTAAGGCAGCTTTGCAACCATCCTTTTCTTATTATGAATAAAAATGATGTTGATCCTTTGGAGTCCATTGATAAATTTTTTAATAAAGTTGTAGAAAATACCAGTGAAAATTATATAAATGAACTTGTTGATAAAATAAAGCAAGGAGAAGCGATGGACTGCCCAGTTTGCTTAGATATGGTTGATGACGCTGTGATTACGAAGTGTGGACATTTTATGTGTAGGCTGTGTGGGGTTCAGCAAGTAGAAAAAAACAGAAATTGCCCTCTTTGTAAAACAGACTTGACAGCCAACGATCTTACGACTGTTCCAAGAGAAAATAAATTTCAGCTTGATATCACAAAAGAATGAAGAAGCAGTGCAAAAATTGAGTTTTTGCTTAATCTGCTTCAAGAAAGCAATGAGCCTACAGTGGTATTTAGCCAGTGGACCACAATGCTAGATCTGCTAGAAATTGCTTTAAAGAAAGCTGAAATTTCTTATGCAAGGTTAGATGGGAGTCTTAATAAAAATCAGAGGGAAAATGCTTTACAGCTATTTAAGAATGGACGGCAAGTTATGCTGATTACGCTAAAAGCGGGAGGGGTAGGGATAAACCTTACTTATGCTTCTAGAGTTATTCTTATGGATCCATGGTGGAATCCAGCTGTTGAAAATCAAGCTATTGAGAGAGTTCATAGGATTGGGCAAAATCAGCCTGTGAGGGCGATAAAACTGATTTGTCATGATACTGTAGAGGAGAGGATGCTAGAATTGCAAGCTAGAAAGCAAGAGATATCTGAAGGTGCGTTTACAGCACATACTACCACAATGTCGCTTGACAATTTGACAATTATTTTCGATGAAGATGGTATTTAATTCATTATATTTTATTTTAAAAAACTATATTTTGTAAAAAATAGTATTTAAAATTTATCTATACTGATAGACATGCTTTATTTTTTATTACACATTTAAGCTGAAGGAAAATTTAAAATTTTTATAACTAGAGATATTTTTAAGATTTAAAAGACTATTTCTCAATTTATGCATAATATTTTTATTAATTTTTTTCTTTAAAACGCATTGCAGCTGTATTGTAAATCATCTTCAATTCTTAGCTAATTCCTTAATAGTATTTATCAAAAACTTTATAAGTAATTGCACTGTGGTACTATTAAGTTCTTTTCATAACCCACACAAATGTTCAACCGAATTCTCTATGAAAAATCTATTATATCTAAAATTTAGAATACTCTTGTATCTCTCTATAATATTTTTTATACTAAAATTAAATCAAATTATTCAAAACTCATATAAAAATGCCTATTAATTCTGAAAAACTTTTGGGAAGAGTCCTAATTCTCGTGCAATTTGCTATTATCGCTATGGTTTATTATACATTTGTGATAAAACTCTATCTCCCTCAGTACCCTTCTAAAAAAGGAATTTTGATTGGCTTTCATCTCATCTTTTTCATGCTTCTATGGAGCCTTTTTCACCTCATATTTTCAGAACCAGGAAGAGTGCCTCCGTACTGGGTATGCTTTATTTAGAGATTTTACATGGGAGATTCTAAAGTCAAACTAAAAAGATATTGCTGGATTTGTTATATTTTTAAGCCTGAAAGATGCCATCATTGTCCAGTCTGCAATCGATGTGTTCTAAATTTGAATCACCACTGACCATGAATAAACAACTGTATAGGCTTTTATAACCTCAAGCTTAACATTTTACAACTTTTTTATATGGTGCTCTGTGCTTCTTATGTTATTTTGTTTATGACCCCAACTATTTTTTCATCGGTCAAACTATTAATATCAAGCGAAATATGGGTTAACTTGCATCCTCATTTGCTTTATATAGGAGTTTATATATTTTTATGACTGCTTTGCATTTTATTGACTGGCTTTTTAATATTTAAGGTAAATCTTGTGATGGATAACTCTACGGTGATTGAAAGCTTAGACTATATAGCTGTGACTGGGAATTATGACTTCAAATGAGTTAGAAATTGGCTCCAAGTGTTTGGGAGAAATCCTTGGCTTTGGATTGTACCTTATTATGGGAAATCTGGAAAACCTGTAGGAAATGGAGTTACATGGAGTCTTGATCCTTTTCAAGATTTATTAGAAAATGACCCTGTAGAATCAAAAACAAATAGAGAGGGCGCCAATGTGCACCCACCAAACTCGCTTTCTCTGGTCGATAATAGTCCTTCAGAAAGGCCATCAATATCAGATTCCTCTTATGAATTTACTGCTGAACAAAATGTGAATATCAGTAGATTAATCAAACAACACAAAGAGTGTAGAACGAGATCGCCATTTGTATCCGAAAATAATACAGAGACAAGCATTTTGGGCTTAAATCTCATGTCTGACTCCGAATACGTCAGTCCTAGAAATTAATATGGATACTCCCTAGGAAAGGGATATTGATATATAATAGCTTATAAAAGATTAGCACTAATTTAGCAAGTTTTCCAATTGTAACGTATAATTGGAGATATTTTCAATAACTAAAAGAATATATCTCAATTTATTAAGCTAGAGGAGAATTTAAAATTTTTTATAACTAGAGATATTTTCAATATTTAAAAAGACTGTTTCTCAATTTATGTATAATATTTTTATTAATTTTTTCTTTAATAGTATTGTCATTGCAGCTGTATTGTAAACTATCTTTAATTCTTAGCTAATTCCTAAACAGTATTTATCAAAAACTTTATAAGTAATTGCACTGTGCTACTATTGATGATTTTCATAACCAATGTCAAACCGAATTCTCTATGAAAAATCAATTATATCTAAAATTTAACAATACTCTCGTATCTTTCTATAATATTTTGTTACTTAAATTAAATCAAATCAATCAAAACTCATATAAAATGACTATTAAGGAAGGAAGAATCCTCATTCTCGTGCAATTTGCTTTTATCGCTATGATTTATTATACATTTGTGATCGAACTCTTTCTCCCTCAGTACCCTTCTAAAAAAGGAATTCTGATTGGCTTTCATCTCATCTTTTTCATGCTTTTATGGAGCCTTTTTCATCTCATATTTTCAGAGCCAGGAAGAGTGCCTCCGTATTGGGTATGTTTTATTTAGAGATTTTACATTGGAGATTCTAAAGTAACAGGAAATAGTTATTGCTCAATTTGTTATGTTTTTCAGCCTGAAAGATGCTATCATTGTCTAGTCTGCAATCGATGTGTTCTAAATTTGAATCACCACTTCCCATGAATAAACAACTGTGTAGGCTTTTATAACCTCAAGCTTAACCTTTTATATCTTTTTTATATGCTGCTCTGTGCTTGCTATGTTATTCTGTTTATGACCCCAACAATTTTTTCATCAAGCGAAATATGGGTTAACTTGCATCCTCATTTGCTTTATATAGGAGTTTATATATCTTTATGATATGTTAGCATTTTATTTGCTTTCGTAATAATATTTAAGGTAAGACTTGTGATAAAAAACTCTACGATGTTAGAAAGCTTTGGCATTATAACTGAGACTGAGAATTATGACTTTAAATGAGTTAGAAATTGGTTACAAGTGTTTGGAAGAAATCCTTGGCTTTGGATTGTACCTTATTACGGGAAATCTGGAAAACCTGTAGGAGATGGAGTTACATGGAGTCTTGATCATTTTCAAGATGTATTTGAAAATGACCCTGTGGAGCCAGAAACAAATAGAGAGGGCGCTAATTTACACCCACCAAACTCGCTTTCTGTGGTCGATAATAATCCTTCAGAAAAGCCATTATTATTAGATTTCTCTTATGAGTTTACTGCTGAACAAAATGTGAATATCAGTAGATTAATCGAACAACACAAAGAACGTAGAACGAGATCGAAAATAATACAGAGACAAGTATTTTGGGCTTAAATCTCACGTCTGGCTCCGAATACGTCAGTCCTAGAAATTAATATGGATACTCCCTAGTAAAGGGATATTGATATATAATTACTTTATAAATTATTAGCACTAATTTAGCAAGTTTTCCAATTGTAACGTATAATTGGAGATATTTTCAATATTTAAAAGAATATATCTCAATTTATTAAGCTGAAGGAACATTTAAAAATTTATAACTAGATATTTTTTAAATATTTAAAAAGACTATTTCTTAATTTATGTATAGTATTTTTATTAATTTTTTTCTTTAATACATATTTTCATTGCAGCCGTATTGTAAATAATTTTCAATTCTTAGCTAATTCCTCAATAGTATTTATCAAAAACTGTTATAAGTAATTGCACTGTGCTGCTATTGATGATTTTCATAATCAATGTCCAACCGAATTCTCTATTAAAATCCATTATATCTAAAATTTAACAATACTCTCGTATCTTTCTATAATATTTTTTATACTAAAATTAAATCAAATTATTCAATACTAATATAAAATGCCTATTAAATTAGGAAGAATCCTCATTCTCCTGCAATTTGCTTTTATCGTTATGATTTATTATACATTTGTGATCGAACTCTATCTCCCTCAGTACCCTTCTAAAAAAGGAATTCTGATTGGTTTTCATCTCATCTTTTTCATGTTTCTATGGAGCCTTTTGCATCTCATATTTTCAGATCCAGGAAGAGTGCCTCCGTACTGGGTATTTTTTATTTAGAGATTTTACATGGGAGATTCTGAAGTCAAACGAAAAAGATATTGCCGGATTTGTTATGTTTTTGTGCCTGAAAGATGCCATCATTGTTCAATCTGCAATCGATGTGTCCTAAATTTGAATCACCACTGACCATGAATAAACAACTGTATAGGCTTTTATAACCTCAAGCTTAACCTTTTACTGCTTTTTTATATGCTGCTCTGTGCTTGCTATGTTATTCTGTTTATGACCCCAACGTTTTTTTCATCTGTCAAACTATTAACGTCAAGCAAAATATGGGTTAACTTGCATCCTCATTTACTTTATACAGGAGTTTATATATTTTTGTGACTGCTTTGCATTATATTGACTCCCTTTATAATATTTAAGGTAAAACTTGTGATGATAAATTCGACGATAAGGGACAACTTAGCCTCTATAGCTGCGACTGGGAATTATGACTTAAAATGAGTTAGAAATTGACTACAAGTGTTTGGGAGAAATCCTTGGCTTTGGATTGTACCTTATTATGGGAAATCTGGAAAACCTGTAGGAGATGGAGTTACATGGAGTCTTGATCATTTTCAAGATGTATTAGAAAATGACTCTGTGGAGTCAGAAACAAATAGAGATGGTGCCAATTTACACCCACCAAACTTACTTTCTGTTGTCGATAATAGTCTTCCAGAAAGGCCATTATTATTAGATTCCTCTTATGAATTTACTGCTGAACAAAATGTGAATATCAGCAGATTTATCGAACAACACAAAGAACGTACAACGAGATCGCCATTTGTATCCGAAAATAATACAGAGACAAGTATTTTGAGCTTAAATCTCATGTCTGACTCCGAATTCGTCCATCCTAGAAATTAATATGGATACTCCCTAGGAAAGGGATAATGATATATAATAGCTTAGCAAGTTTCCAATTGTAACGTATGATTGGAGATATTTTCAATAATTAAAAGAATATATCTCAATTTATTAAGCTAAAGGAGCATTTAAAAATTTATAACTGGAGATATTTTCAATATTTAAAAAGACTATTTCTCAATTTATGTATAATATTTTTATTAATTTTTTCTTTAATCCGTATTGTCATTGCAACCGTAATGTACATCATTTTCAATTCTTAGCTAATTCCTCAATAATATTTATCAAAAACTTTATAAGTAATTGCACATGCTACTATTGATGATTTTCATAACCAATGTCCAACCGAATTCCCTATTAAAATTCTTTATATCTAAAATTTAACAATACTCTTATATCTTTCTATAATATTTTTATTCTAAAATTAAATCAAATTATGCAAAACTCATATAAAATGCCTATTAATCGAGGAAGAATTTTTATTTTCCTGCATTTTGCTTGTATCGCTCTGATTTATTATGCGTTTGTGATCGAGCTCTATCTCCCTCAATACCCTTCTTCAAAAGGAATTCTGATTGGCTTTCATCTCATCTTTTTTATGCTTTTATGGAGTCTTTTTCACATCATATTTTCAGACCCAGGAAGAGTGCCTCCGTATTGGGTATGTTTTATTTAGAGATTTTACATGGGAGATTCTAAAGTAACACGAAAAAGTTATTGCTCGATTTGTTATGTTTTTCAGCCTGAAAGATGCTATCATTGTCTAGTCTGCAATCGATGTGTCCTAAATATGGATGATCACTGCCCATGAATAAACAACTGTGTAGGCTTTTATAACCTCAAGCTTAACCTTTTACATCTTTTTTATACGCTGCTCTCTGCTTCTTATGTTATTCTGTTTATGACCCCAACAATTTTTTCATCGGTCAAACTATTAACGTCAAGCGAAATATGGGTTAACTTGCATCCTCATTTGCTTTATATAGGAGTTTATATATTTTTGTGATATAACTGAGACTAAGAATTATGACTTAAAATGAGTTAGAAATTGACTACAAGTGTTTGGGAGAAATCCTTGGCTTTGGATTGTACCTTATTATGGGAAATCTGGAAAACCTGTTGGAGATGGAGTTACATGGAGTCTTGATCACTTTCAAGATGTTTTGAAAAATGACCCTGTGGAGCCAGAAACAAATAGAGAGGGCGCCGATCTACACCCACCAAACTCACTTTCTGTGGTCGATCATAATCCTTCAGAAAGGCCATTATTATTAGATTACTCTTATGAATTTACTGCTGAACAAAATTTGAATATCAGTAGATTTATCGAACAACACAAAGAACGCATAACGAGATCGCCATTTGTATCCGAAAATAATACAGAGAAAAGCATTTTGAGCTTAAATCTCATGTCTGACTCCAAATACGTTAGTCTTCGAAATTAATATGGATAGCTAATTCCTCAATAGTATTTATCAAAAACTTTATAAGTAATTGCACATGCTACTATTGATTCTTTTCATTAATCACACAAAAGTCCAACCGAATTCTTATGAAAAATCCATTATATCTAAAATTTAGAATACTCTCGTATCTCTCTATAATATTTTTTATACTAAAATTAAATCAAATTATTCAAACTCATATAAAAATGCCTATTGATTATGGTATACTTTGGTGTAGAGTCCTCATTCTCGTGCAATTTGCTATCATCGCTACGATTTATTATACATTTGTGATCGAGCTCTATCTCCCTCAGTACCCTTCTAACAAAGGAATTCTGATTGGCTTTCATCTCATCTTTTTCATGCTTCTATGGAGCTTTTTTCACCTCATGTTTTCGGAGCCAGGAAGAGTGCCTCCGTACTGGGTATATTTTATTTAGAGATTTTACGTGGGAGACTCTGAAGCCATAGGACAAAGATATTGCTGGATTTGTCATGTTTTTAAGCCTGAAAGATGCTATCATTGTTATGTCTGCAATCGATGTGTCCTAAATTTGAATCACCACTGCCCATGAATAAACAACTGTATAGGCTTTTATAACCTCAAGCTTAGCCTTTTACTGCTTTTATATATGGTGCTCTGTGCTTGTTATGTTATTCTGTTTATGACCCCAACGTTTTTTTCATCTGTCAAACTATTAAAGTCAAGCGAAAATTGGGTTAACTCGCATCCTCATTTGCTTTATATAGGAGTTTATATATCTTTATGACTGCTTTGCATTTTTTTGACTTCCTTTATAATATTTAAGGTAAAACTTGTGATGATAAACTCTACAATGAGGGAATACTTAGGCTATATAGCTGTGACTAGGAATTATGACTTAAAATTAGTTAGAAATTGACTACAAGTCTTTGGGAGAAATCCTTGGCTTTGGATTGTACCTTATTACGGGAAATCTGGAAAACCTGTAGGAGATGGAATTACATGGAGTCTTGATCCTTTTCAAGATGTATTAGAAAATGACCCTGTAGAATCAGAAATAAACAGAGAGGGCGCCAATTTACACCCACCAAACTCACTTTCTGTGATCGATAATAGTCCTTCAGAAAGGCAATCAATATCAGATTCCTCTTATGAATTTACTGCTGAACAAAATGTGAATAGCAGTAGATTAATCGAACAACACAAAGAGTGTAGAAAAAGATCGCCATTTGTGTCCGAAAATAATACAGAGACAAGCATTTTAGGCTTAAATCTCATGTCTGACTCCGAATTCGTCCATACTAGAAATTAATATGAGGGATACTCCCTAGGAAAGGGATAATGATATATAATAGCTTATAAAAGATTAGCACTATTTTAGCAAGTTTTCCAATTGTAAATAATAATTGGAGATATTTTCAATAATTAAAAAGAATATATCTCAATTTATGGTAAATATTTTATTTAATTTTTTTTCTTTAATGTGTATTGTAATTGCACGCCGCATTGCAAATAATCTTCAATGCTTAGCCAATTTCTCAATAATATTTATCAAAAGCTGTCATAAGTAATTGCACTTGCAACTATTGATTGATTTAATTATCCACACAAATACAAACCGAATTTCTCTAGAAAATACATTATATCTAAAATTTAAGCAATACTCTCTTATCTTGCTATAATATTTTTTATACTAAAAATACTTTATATTAACTTAAAAAAATCAAATTATTCAAAACTCATATAAAAATGCCTATTAATTTCTACAAACTTTTAGAAAGAATCCTCATTCTCGTGGATCTTTCTATCATCGCTACGATTTATTATACATTTGTGATCGAGCTCTATCTCCCTCAATACCCTTCTAAAAAAGGAATTTTGATTGGCTTTCATCTCATCTTTCCCATGCTTCTATGGAACCTTTTTCACATCATATTTTCAGAGCCAGGAAGAGTGCTTCCGTACTGGGCATTTTTTATTTAGAGATTTTACATGGGAGATTTTGAAGCCAAACAAAAAAAGATACTGCTTGCTTTGTCATGCTTTTAAGCCTGAAAGATGCCATCATTGTCCAGACTGCGATTGATGTGTCCTAAATATGAATTACTACTGCCCGTGAATAAATAACTGTATAGGCTTTTATAACCTCAAGCTTTACATTTTACAGCTTTTTTATATGCTGCTCTGTGCTTGTTATGTTATTCAGTTTATGACCCCAACGATTCTTTCATCGGTCAAACTATTAAAGTTAAATTGGAAAACTTGGCTATGTTTTTTGACATCTTTCCAACTGTTTAGACACATTTTTGGTATTTTTAGCTAATCCTTGGCGAATTTTGACAGATTATGTTTTTTGAAAATTTTGCCAAAAAACATTTCACTGTGCTAACCATTTGTATTTCTTATACCCTTAGCACTAATTTAGCAATTTCTCCAATTGTTAAGTATAATTTGATATATTTTCAATAATTTACAAGACTATGTCTCATTTTAAGCATATATTTTTTTAATTTTTTTTCTTTAATGTGTATTGTACATAGCATAGGGTATTGCAAATAATCTTCAATGCTTAGCCAATTCCTTAATAATATTTATTGATCTTTCCCGAGGATGGCGCCATTCCGCGCCATCCTCGGGAAAGTAGTATATCGAGAGCTGTCATTAGTAATTGCACATGTGCTACTGTTGATTCTTTTAATTGTCCACACAAATACAATCCGAAATTTCTCTATGAAAATCCATTATATCTAAAATTTAAGCAATACTCTCGTATCTTTCTATAATATTTTTTATACTAAAAATACTTTATATTAGTTCAAAAACACAAAAATCCAATTATTCATAACTCATATAAAAATGCCAATTAATTTCCGCAAATATTTTGGAAGCATCTTCATTCTCGTGCTACTTGCTATTATCGCTATGATATATTATACATTTGTGATCGAGCTCTATCTCCCTCAGTACCCATCACAAAAAGGAATTCTGTTTGGCTTTCATCTCATCCTTTTCATGCTTCTATGGAGCCTTTTTCACGTCACATTTTCAGAGCCAGGAAGAGTGCCTCCGTACTGGGTATTTTTTATTTAGGGATTTTATATGGGAGATTCTGAAGCCAAACGAAAAAGATACTGCTTGCTTTGCCATGTATTTAAGCCTGAAAGATGCCATCATTGTTCAGTCTGCAATCGATGTGTCCTAAATATGGACCACCACTGCCCATGAATAAACAACTGTGTAGGCTTTTACAACCGCAAGCTTTTCCTTTTACTGCTGTTTTATACGCTGCTCTGTGCTTATTATATGATTTTGTTTATGACCCCAACGATTTTTTCATCGGTCAAACATCTATTAAAGTCAAGCGAAATTCGGGTTAACTTGCATCCTCATTTGCTTTATATAGGAGTTTATATATTTTTATTACTGCTTTGCTCTATATTGACGACCTTTACAAAATTTCATGTAAAACTTATAATGAAAAATTCTACGACAATAGAAAGTTTAGATAATACAGCTTCAACTGGGAATTATGACTTAAAATCAGCTAGAAATTGGCTACAAGTGTTTGGGAGAAATCCTTGGCTTTGGGTTGTACCTTATTATGGGAAATCTGGAAAGCCTGTAGGAGATGGAGTTGTATGGAGTCATGATCCTTTTCAAGATGTATTAGAAAATGACCCTGTAGAATCTGAAACAAATAGAGAGGGTGCCATTTCACATCCACCAAACTCGCTTTCTGTGGTCGCTAATAGCCCTTCAGGAAGGCCATCAATATCAGATACCTCTTATGAATTTACTGCTGAACAAAATGTGAATATCAGTAGATTAATCGAGCAAAGCAAAGAACGTAGAACGAGATCGCCATTTGTGTCCGAAATTGACACAGAGACAAGCATTTTGCATAAAAGTAGGGCTGAAATCTCAAGCCTGACTCCGAATACGTCAGTCCTGGAAATTAATATGAGAGATAAACAGCCCACTTAAGAAAAGGATAATGATATATAATAGCTTAATTTAATTCCTGAAATAAAAATTAAATTAATTCGATGCGATTATTTTTGCAAACGGTATTTTCTCCTATAATTTGCCGTTAACGATATACTTTATTTTTTCCTTCAGATTTTCAAGTTTTTCATTTATTTCGGGTGCAGGATCTTTCCATATTCTTCTTGGTGGCCAATCACTATAAAATTCAGCAAGATCAATAAGTGTTGATTTATTTTCTCAATTATTTTCTCATTCTATATCTTCTTCATGAGCTTGAGACAGTTGCATCTTTAAGCCATTGCATTCTTCTGTAGCTAAATCAAGCGATGTTTGTAGACTTGTGATTTTTCGCTCTTGCTCTCTCATTAAAACCTTCATCCTTCTAAGGGATTTTAATTCAGCTTCTGCTTCGCTAAGTTTAGATTTCAATTGATTATTTTCAGCATGCAAACTGTCTATTTCAGCAGATTGGTGCTTAATAAGCTGCAAAAATGTATTTTCGGTACTAAGAAGAGGATTTTTTATTTCTTTGCTGAAATTGCTTGTGAGAGGAAAATTTGCAGTGGTTTTGTTGGGAGATTCTTTAGAGATAGGAGCTTGAAAGGAAATAGGGTAGTTAATTATTGGACACTCTCGGAAGTCTTCTGATCGAGGAGAAACGTCTTCAACTGTGAATGATAGAGATGGGATGTTTAATTTTGGGATACTTGGGATTTTGAACTCTGACATTATTTGCTCTTAGTAATTTTATAATTTTTTTAAATTTTAAGAGAGACTAAGAATTTAAACCATTTCGATATTTTTTCTTGCTATATTATAAAACATGACGAACTTGCATGAGGACCCAAGATGTATAGACGATGAAAATTATATCTACCTTGATAAAGACGGAAATGCTCAAAAAATGATTGAGGTCACCGTGCATTGAAATCCTGTGCCTAAACAAGTCATTTTAGTCACTGTTAGCAAAAAGTATTTAATATTCAGCGACTCTCTCTCTTATCTTTGCTTCCGCATTGGAGAAGCAATGGAGAAGTACTCCACATTCTCAGGATTAACAAATTTAAGAGCTATAAACCTGACAAACAACCAAGCTCCTTTACCTAAGGTAATTTCCAGTCAGATTGGAACAATAGGAGACTATATAAAAACAGGTGATCACTTAACTTGTGATATCGCTTCAAACGATATTTGGATTGATGTCCAAGTGGACTGCAGTCTCATTCAACTAGTGATTTCATTTGAAATCAAAGTGTCCTTTACCATTCCAATTGAAACGTTACAGTACTCACTTGCAGAAATTGTCAACAAAGTTCTGAATACAAGAAGTGTCCCTTTTCAGTATGAAGAGTCAGATATCCAGCTGAAAAAAGTACTTTTGGAGCAGCAGCAAAGTGAGGGATCTCAGGACTATAACAAGAAAAATGCAGCTGGGCCAAGTATTAATAGAAAACTGGCTGTGGATCTTCGTAAAGGTACACAAGTTGGGGATGAATTGGATTATTTAAATAGATACGTTATGTGCTCATTGGAGAAAAGGAAAAAAAGTGAATTTGATTTAAGCCAACCTGCAAATAGCTCACATAGCTATACAATCAATGATACGTTTAATGATTTAACGTGCACTTTTCCAATTCGGTCACTGAAGGTTGAGCCGAAAGTATATAGTAACCCTTATGAGATGAAATCTTATAATAAAATCACGAATGAATCGATGAGTCGGCAGAAAATGTGCCATTGCAATTGCTTTTAGCCGATGTAATTAATAATTATACATTTTGTTTAATATGACTATATTGTATTTTCTGGTCATTTTCCAGAGTGCATTGAAAATCTTTTATTATAAAAGAGTTCCATTTAATAATTTTTAATCTTAAATGCATAAAAAAATTTCTGCCTTCTGAATGAAGTAAGCTAAAATAAAATGTAAAAACTACCAAAAAATGCATCTAAATCATACTCTATTGCAAACTAATCTAACAATGAAAATATTCCTTATTTAAATTATTATAATTTTTTACTATAATTCGTCCACCTATACCCTTCCTCCGGCATTTTCTTATCAATATAAAACGAATATATAATAATCTTATTGGTTTTTTTTAAAATATAATGAATAGATGCAGTTACATACTAAAATGACACAGTTATAATTTTAATATATATTAAAATGGCAGTTTCAGCTTTAAAAGTTACACCTACTTGGAGGAAGTTCAACTTAGACCTAGATATCCCTGATATCGACACTGAATACCGACGGAAGAAGATGAAATTTTCCTATGATCAGTGGGAGGATACCACGGTCCAAAGCAATAGATATGGAGTCTGCATGAAAAAAGGATTAAGGCCTTATATGGAAGACGCTTATCGAGCTATTGAAAATTTTCATGGAAAATGTGACGCATTCGGAGTTTTTGATGGTCATTCAGGAAATTCTGTATCCAAATTTGCCTCCCAAAAGTTATTGGACAGTCTTGAAAAAACTGATGAGGAAAGCATAAAAAAAGCTTTTGAGGCAACAGATAAGGCATATTGTTCACTTAATACAAGCCAAGAAGGAGGCTCAACAGCAGCTATAGCAATTATTGAAGATAACCTCTTAAAAGTAGCTAATGTTGGGGATTCTAAAATTGTGTTAATTAGTGAAGAGGAAACTGAAATTCTTTCTCATGACCATTTAGCGTCAGATTTAAGTGAGCAGACACGAATTGAACAAGCTGGAGGCTATGTGTTTCCTATTGGAAAAGTATTTAGAGTGCATGGGCAGTTAGCAATTTCACGCAGTTTAGGACATGCCAAGCTTAAAGAATTTGTGATTTCGGAGCCTTATGTAGCTGAAAGACAGATAAATAAAAATGATCTGGCTTTGGTGATAGCGACAGATGGGCTCTTTGATGTGCTTAATAAAGAAGAAATAGGAAAAATTGTCAGGAATGCTGGGAATTTGAAGCCTTTTCAAGTAGCTGAAATGCTAGTGCAGGAAGCAATGATTAAGGGGTCAAGGGACAATATTACATGTATAGTTGTAAGTATCAGAGGCTACGGATCCTTTAATAATTGTATATAGAAAATGTTCATAATTCCCTCGTATTTAAAATAATAATAATTTTTACAATAATTATGATTTTGGCTTTACTTTTGTACTGAGAGCAGGCTTAATCATCATAGCAGCAATAGGATTCCCATACCCGATTTTTAAGGAGCTTGTGATACTTTCACTATTAATCAAGCTTACTTTGTTAGCCATTGAAAAATTTAGAAAGGACTCATCACTTTGGCTTATTCGTCCTGAAGAAATTAATTTTGATTGAAGCACTTTTTTTGATGACCTTTCAGGGGTTCTTGGCTGGATATTTATTTTTACTGATCTAGGTGAAGCATTAGTACTTCTTGATGTTTTCGCTTTGTCAATAAACATTGGGGTTGTCGACCTTGTGCAGGTTTTTGGGGTAGAGGTTTTTGAAGAATTTAAAATTTCCAAGCAACTGATCTGGCTTAAGTCAATTTTGTGAGATTTTTCAAAGGAGTATTTTTGGTGAGGTTTTGGAGTGCTAGAATGCTTTGATAGAGAAGCGTCATTTGGAGGCAGGCTTTGATGAGTTTTATGGAGAAAATTGTGATCAGGCATAGATGAAAACAGTAAATTAGGTAACGGACATTGAGATAGAGAAAAAATATCAGGTGGGTCTAGAGTGCTGATTCTTGGGAACAAGTCTTGAACAAATTCTTGGTAATTTGGCTCATTTGAAATTTTGTTCCCTTTTAGGCTAATTGTTTGAAGTTTTGTACTAGCATTCAAAGGCACTATGTCTTTATACTTTTCAATTAAATTATAGGCAGCATCAATTAATTTTAAATTTTCAGCTTTTTGTAAAGATCCAATATTTTTAATAGAATTTTTTTCTATATAGATCTCAATCAATTCTTTAAATTCCGCAAAATTTTCAATTGAAGCTATTTTATTTCCACTTAAATTCAGATACTGCAAATTTATCAATGGATTTTTATTTGAAAATTCTGCTAGGAAATTATTGCTCAAATTAAGAAGAACCAAAGATTGAGGAATATCTCACTTGGCCTGAGAAATACCATTGTCTGACAAATTTATATACAAAATTTGGGCAGGAAATTTAGGCATAACAAAGTTTCCAGCATGAGAAATTGAAATACAATTAGATGATTGCCCTGAATTAGCATCATTTTGAGAATTTATATGCTTTTTTAACTCAATTTTTTCTTTATCATCTGGGGAAGTTCGATTTATTTTAATTTTGTATTCAGATTTTTTCTTAATTTCTATCAGCGCATCAATTAGTTCATCACAGTCAAAATCTTGGCTAAATTCCAATATTTTTTGGGTTACTTCTTTATATGAGTAAGGATATAATGAATTTATAGAGTAATATTGAGACTGAGAAAGCAATGGAAGCTTAAATGAAAGTTTTTCTAGAGTTGCTATCAATTGATAAGCATTTATTTTCAGCAAACAGTAATTGTGTTTGGCAAAATTAAAAGCTTCTTCTGCATACTTAAACCAGTCCAGTCTACTCATAATTCAATTTTGATTGATTTGAGAATTATCAGAGAAATTCTCTAGACTTTTTTTTTGCGTGAAACTTATTTTACTCGCTCTCATATTTGTATAAATTTAAGTTAGCAGAAAAGTCAAATGAAAGTGTGGCTATTTGGATGATTATTTGTAAAATAAAGAATTATGTAAATTTTAGTATTTTGCTTAATAAATAATAATTATGTAATTATTTATATGAAATGAAAATTATAAAATTCATTGGCCCAGGATATAAATTTAAAAAGCAATAAAAAACTTTAAATTGATTGGGTCAATTAACGATTAAGAGAGCTTCTAAAATATCGATATAAAAATATTGGAAAAAGAAAAATAAATGTCATTGCTGATTATGATTGATAATGATTTTTAGAAATTTTGATTTTTTACTGAGGAATTCGTATATTTAATCGATTTTTTTAAAAATAGTGATAGCTATAATAATTTTTACAATGGTAGAGCCAAGTATGCTCTTAGTCAAAAGAAGAAACACAAGAATTAATAGTGCAGACTTACAAATTTTAGAGAGAATTGAAAGGACCATTGACTCTTTACTAGAACAAAAACGATTTTTAGATTGCATAGAATTTATAAACAAAGCGCTGCCAATTCGAAAAACATTTTATGGCGAAAACAGCTCCGAGGTTTTATCTTTTTTGGGCCAAATGCTCAAGTCTATATCGAAGGGAGCAGGATCCTTATTATGCAAAGAAAACCCTTTAGAAGCTATCAAAATTCTTCAAAACTTATTAAAAATTTCCCAACCTTATCATCTAAAATTAATCCCCGAATTTTGTAGTGCAATTAACACCCTAGCTTGTGCATATCAGAACTGTGGAAAGCATAAAAAAGCCCAAGCCTATGCCCATCAAGCCCTCCAACTCATCAAGGATTATCCTTCAATTGAAATTGATCGTTCTTCCTTATATTTAAATTTGTGCACAATCTATTCGAGTTTAAACCTCCACAAAGAAGCCTCCAGTTATTGCAAACTTGCAATACAAAACGCTAAAGAAGAGCTAGTAAATTTAAACTTGCCAAAAAGTTCAGAAGAGTATAGACAAAAAATAACAACTCTAGGAGTTGCATATCACAATTTAGGTGTTGAAGAAGAATTTCTTAAAAATTTTGAGAGCTCGATTGAGTGGTATAAAAAATCAATAGTTTTTATGAAAAATTACTCTGATAGTTCCCAACACCAGCTGCTTGAAAATTTAAAAAAATCGTATCAAGCAGCCATAAAAAGCCAAACCGAAAGAAAAACCCCAAAAACTCATGGGAAAAAAAGTAATAGTACTTTTGAGAAAATAATCTCAACGAGATCTGATGAAAACTCAAGAACTTTTTACAAAACATTTGGAGGACCTGAGGCTGATTGATTTCAGCTAAATCAGGAAAAAAAAGACAAAGATCCAAATAATATGCAAAGCCAATTGAAATTTCACAAGACTTTTAAACAAAACCGAATAAAATTAAGAAGAAATGGGTCTTCCACAGTTTACCAGTCTCCAAAGTTTTCTCATATTGAAGAAAACAGTGGTACTGCTAAAAATAGCTTATCAAGGGATTTTAAGGAGGCTGAAAATGACGTTGATTTACTAGAACTTGACCATTTGGGACTATTAGAGTACAGCATGGATAGCAAAGAATGCAAGACGGATGGGAAACATGAAATAAATGTCAGCAAAATTTTACCTGTAAAAGAGGAAAAATCAAAGGAGGTTAAAAGCAATTTAAAAGGTGTAAAACCGGTTTCAAAAAGCCAGACGTTTGTCGATGGATTTGGAATGCAAAATTCTTTTAAACAAACAATTGAGGAAGAGCCACCTCAGATTCCATTAAAAAAAAGCCAATCTAGTGAAGCCCCAAGCGAAAAACTTGCAGAAATAATAGAAAACCAAGGGAAAACTAATAAAAAAGAAGAAAAATCAAACGTAAAATCTGATAAGGAACCAAATGAAAAATCTGAGACCCAAAAAAAAAATGAAGATGTTTCTAATAAAAAATCTGACGAAAAAATAGATGAAAATGATATCAAAGCAATCATAAAAATGCAAGCTATAATCAGAGGAAATAAGACAAGAAAAATATTAAAAGACACTAAAGTTGAAGAAAAAGCTGTAATAAAAGCTGAACCAATAAAAGAAAATCCTAAAAAAGAAGAGCCAATTGATTTAAATACAATCGACAATGATGTTGTAGCAAAAATCCAAGCTGCTTTTAGAGGAAAGAAGGTCAGGAAGCAGCTGAAGTTTAATAAAAAGAATGCTGAGGAGGTAAAGTTAAACACTTCTCCTAAAACACCAAGCCGAAATTTATTAGTCCTTATACAATCAAAACCTAAAACAGAAAATGTAGCTATCCCATTAATAAAAGAACCAACCCCAAACCCAGCTTTTTCAAATTTTACCTCAAGTATGATAAAAACACAATGGCCAATCCAAAAAAAATATTCTTTTGACATGCCCAAAAATTTTATAAATTCTAATGAAATTCCATTAGAAAGCCCTCCTGACGTTGAATTTTCTTTCAACCCGATAAACCAAAAAGAAATCCCAGATGTAAATACATCAAATTTCCAAAAAAAGGACCAAAATGAGTGTGAAGACCCAGGTTTGCAAAAAATTAGCTCAATTGATGGATCTGATTATTTAATTACTATAGTAAAAACAAACCAAGACGAGTTCAAAATTAGAGCAGAAAGCTTGGATACCCATGAAGTCTATAATTTAACCCAGCAACAGCCTCAGAATATGAAAATTGATGACTTCGTCAAAAATTTGACCATTGAAAATGGGAAATTGTCCTTGCTTTACTCTGACCAAGATATAGCAAAAATCACCAAAATCCAAAATGTTTTTAGAAGGAAAAACAAACGAAGGACGATTTCAGAGATTCCTGATGAAATTTTAGTAAAGGGAGAACGGCATATTAGAGGCCAAACGTTTTTAATTTCTATAATAAAAACGAAAAGCAATCTTATTCCAGGGGATACATCAAGGACAAAAATTGCCCTAGGAGAATATATCCGCATTGAGGTTCATGGGTTAAATAATGCCCCTAAGCCAAAACCTGTAATTTATTCAGTTAGTGAGCTTTGTGAACTCCTTAATTTATGAGAATCCTCTGAACTCTACACTAAAAAAAATGAAATCTTTGTAAACGTCGACATCGAAAACAACGAAATTGTCCTTCGAAAAAGCTCATTTATTGAGCCAAGACAAATTTTTGCTACAGTAAGAGTGCTGAACAATTCATTTAAATATACCTTAAAATTTTTTGACATTAGTTATATCGATACAGATGAAGACATATTAATAGAAGCAATTGCTGATAAAAAAGCCCCAGCAATAGAGAATAATTTTTGTATTTCAAGACGCGAGCTGTCTGATATTTTAGGAATTAATGTAGAAAATTTAGACAAAAATTTCAAAAAAGTTGCTGATTTGATAATAATAGAAGAAATGAGAGAAATTAATATTTCTAAAAGAATTTTAAGAGAGGATACCCCAAATATCAATATATCGGTAAACCGAGAAGAAAACTGTATAGCTCCATGTGTAGAAAAAGCTGTAGAAAAGGCTGGTGAAAATAAAGACGCTAAACCTAATCTAAGGTTCACTTTTACAAAAAACGTAAAAAATGAAAATTATTCAAAAGCGTTTGGAATTATTAATGATACATTTACAAAAATTCTAGGAAAACATTTTTCATCCCTCCTTAAATATAGCAAGACCAAGAAAAAAATAATCGGCCATCAACGATGCATAATTCAAGGTAAAAGTGTTTCAATAACCATTTTCGAAAGCGACAATGGAGCATCTATTGAAATCACAAACGAACGAAGTGGTAATGTTTATAGCACTAACATTTCCATCCCATAACTTGTTAATTAAATACACAATCTTTTATATAATTTGAATTTTTTATTAAAAATATTAATAGTTCGAATAATTTTTTACAATGGTAGAGCCAGGCATGCTCTTAGTCAAAAGGAGAAACACAAGAATTAATAGTGCAGATTTGCAGATTTTAGAAAGAATTGAAAGGAATATCGACTCTTTGATCAAGCAAAAACGGTTTTTAGATTCCATTGAATTTATAAACAAAGCTCTGCCAATCCGAAAATCTTTTTATGGAGAAAATAGCAATGAGGTTTTATCATTTGTAGCCGAAATGCTTAAGTCTGTATCAAAAGGAGCAGGATCATTAGTGTATAAAGAAAACCCTTTAGAAGCTATCAAAATCCTTCAAAACTTATTAAAGATTTCTCAGCCTTATCATTTAAAAATAATCCCTGAGTCTTGCAGTATACTAAACACCTTAGCTTGTGCATATAGGCACTGTGGAAGATACCAGAAAGCCCAGAAATACGCTCACCAAGCTTTACAAATGATCAAGGATTATCCTGACATTGATGTAGAACGTTCTTCATTATATTTAAATTTATGCACAATTTACTCAAATTTAAACATTCATAAGGATGCTGCTTATTATTGCAAACTCGCTGTCCAAAGCGCACAAGAAGAGCTTGTAAATTTAAACTCTTCAAAAGATACAGATGATTATAAACAGAAAATCAAAATTTTGGGCGTTGCCTATCATAATTTAGGCGTCGAGGAAGAGTCCTTAAAGCATTATGAAAGCTCTATTGAGTGGTATAAAAAATCAGTCGCCTTTATGAAAAGCTACGCTGATGAATCCCAAAGACAGTTATTAGAAAATTTTAAAAAAACTTATAAAGCCGCTGTAGAAAGCCAAATCAATAGAGAAAAAGCAAAAAAAGCGTATGGGAAAAAAAATAATTATGCATTTGCGTCAGCAAGGCTGGATGAAAATATGAAAATTTTTGGGGAGTCTGAGTCTGATTTATCACCAATAAGCCCTGTAAGGAAGGGAAAAAATAGTAAATTTCATTCCTCGAGAAATTCGATGCCGAATCTTATGAAGTTTATCAGAAGCAGCGAACCTTCTCCAATATACCAATCTCCGAGATTCAGCAGCAGAAATTTAGATTTAGATGAAAATTCTGGAACATTAGTGACAAAACCTGATTTTTCAAGAGAATACAAAGAAACTGAAAACGACACTGATTTAAGAGAGCTTGAGCAGCTGGGCTTACTTGATTACAGTATTGAAACTAAAAGTAAACACTCACGAAAGCTTGAATCAGTCGGCTCTATCTCAAGAAGTAGCAAGAGTGATATAAAAGACCTTGATAAATATACAATTCCTGTGCATCCTTCAGATTCTTCAGTTATTATAAAAACAAATGACATAAGCATAAAACACAGTGAAAATACTTTAAATATAGAGAGCTCACTAAATTTTAAGCCTATACAGAATGAGCTAAAATTAACTGAAGAAATAGAGCCAAAAAATTCCCAAGGCACTGATTCTTCACGGAAATTTATTCAGCAATTGAGCGAAATTAAAAAAAATTCTGAGTCTTCAAGGGAGTCATTAGATATAATTTTGCCTGATCCGATTCTACCTCAAAGGAAAACAAATGAAATAGAGGCTCCAAAGTACACAATTAATGATAAAGAGGTTCCAAAGCAAACAATTAATGATAAAGAGGGCCAAAAACAAACAATTAGTGATAAAGAGGTTCCAAAGCAAACAATTAATGATAAAGAAGAAAGGAAAAATAATACTAACCTTTTAATTAAAGCTACAATAGAGAATAAACTGCCATCATTATTGGGAGAAGATATATCGATGGATAGCTATGAGCCTTCATTTGGAGGGATTAAGGAGGAAAAAGTAGTAGAAAAAAACAAAAAAAATAATGAATTGCCAAGAAAAAAGGAAAGCAAAGAGAAATTTGTAGAAGAAGACAAAATAAATAGTAAGGAGCCTGTAAAAAATGAATCAATTGAAATTTTGAGGCAGTTTTCATTAAAAAACGAAATCAAAAGGAAGGAGTCGGAAGATAAAAGAGTCAGCCAACAAGCTTTACCATCCTCAAGAAATCTTCTTGCACTTATAAGCAGTAGATCAATACAGTCTGGAACAAATTCATCAATTCCAACCCCTTCTTTCTCTTCAAAATTAAAATCCACCCAGTCATGCACCTTTAGAAATGAAGAAGAAAAGCCAGAAAAAGATTTTCAAAAGAAAAATACTTTAGAAAGTGAGCCAAATGGGAAAAATCTGATATTAAATATAAGATCAAAATCAAGCGAAATTATGTCAAGAAAGATAATAACAGATAGGCAAAATCCAGTAGAAATAAAAGCAGGAGCTCCTTTGCCACCTTCAAATAGAAACTTGTTAGCATTAATAAAATCAAAAAATCCAAATATACAGCATCGAAAGGATGAAGGAGCAAAAATAGCAGCAACCGGCCCAGTTCTTAGAAAAAGAACTCAAAAGCAAGGAAGCGAGCCAATTCCTGAAAATAAACAAAATATAAGCATAGCTCAAACTGATAGAAATATGCCAATAAAACCAGCCCAAAAAGTTGACATTATCCCCCAAAATAAAAGTCAAAACTCTGATCCTCCTCTACCTGAAGAGAAATTTATATTAGAAAAAATCAGCACAATTGATGGGGCAGACTATTTGGTTACTATAAGTAAAGTAAGCCAAGATGAGTTTTTAATAAAAGCTTTCAGCTTAAATACCCACGAAACTTATACTTTAAACCAAAAGCAGCCAAAAAATATGAAAACTGACGACTTTGTAAAAAATTTGACTATTGAAAATGGAAAATTATCTTTACTATATTCAGACCAAGATATCGCAAAAATTACCAAAATCCAAAATGTTTTTAGAAGAAAAAAAAGGCAGCAAAGCAAAAACACAGAAATTCCTGACGAAATTTTAATAAAAGGAGAAAGACATATACAAGGTCAAAAGTATAAAATTTCTATTATGAAAACCAAAAGCAATATAACGATGGGAGACAGCACTAAAACAAAATTTATCCCTGGAGAGTATATACGGATTATGCTTAATGGTTTAAATGAAGCGCCTAATCCAAAACCTATAACCTACTCAGTAAGTGAAGTATGCGAACTTATGGATTTGTGGGAAAATTCAGAAGTTTATGAGAAGAAAAATGAAATTTTGGTTAATGTTGATATTGAAAACTCTGAAGTAATTATACGCAAGTGCTCATTGGTTGAGCCAAGATTGATTTATTCAACTTCAAGGGTGTTGAATAACACTTTTAAATATGCACTTAACTTTTACGACATAAGCTATATCGATGCAATTGAAGATATATTAATAGAAGCAGTCGCAGATAAAAAAACTCCAGCTATAGAAAATGTCTTTTCCATATCGAGGAGTGAGCTTGCCAAAATCCTTGAAATTGACCCAAGAAATATTGATCAAAACTTTGAGCATGTGGCTGATTTGATAATAATAGAAGGGATGAGAGAGATAAATATTTGTAAAAGAATATTGAAAGAAAGTGCTCCGACAATTAATATATCTGTTAATAAAGAAGAAAACTTTAAAAAGTCAAGTGAAGGAAATACAACTAGAAGGAGCGATGAAAATACAGCAAGAAGAAGTGATGATAGTAATGCATTTGTGAGGACAAATATAAGGTTTACATTAAGAAAAAGCGTAAAAGACGAAAGGTTTGGGAAAGGCATAAAAACATTAGAGAAAGTAGCTATCAGCCATATAATGCGAAACTTAAATACTGTACTGGGTAGAAATACCGATAATAAAAATGCAGCAGAGCCACAGTTATGTGTTATTCAAGGCAAGCATATTTTTGTATCTATTTTTTAAACGGAGCTGCTATAAAATAATAAAATAAATACAGCTTCAAGGTTTTAAAATGCTAAAAATAAACATTTTCCCGTTTTATAATAATTTTATCCCATAAAAATAGTTAGATTATCTACACAGCTACATCTTTTTGTTCCATTTTTATTAATATGCCTAAACAAGAAGTCATCGGTGCCGCATTAATCCGCAATAAAAACAAAAGGAAAGGGCCTAAGTCCAAGCTACACACAACAGAAGAAGGCCCTAAGCTAAAATCCATAATTGACCAAAACAACTTAGACGAATTCATGACCTTAGCATCATTAGCTAATCGTCAATTTACAGCCGAAAGAACCTTCAAACTTGTTAGTGAGTCCAGAATCGTGGGTAAAAGTGAGCTTCATGCCAAATCAGTCCTTGGGCAGAATTATCGAGCTTTAAGGCTCCCAAGAAGGCCCAAATGGACGCAAGAAACTACACCAGAGCAACTCAACGAGCTTGAAAACTTAGCCTTCCTCCAATGGAGAAAAGAGCTCGCAGAAACAGAAGAGTCAGAAATTAACTCTTCTGTGACTCCTTATGAGAAAAACCTTGACATATGGAGACAGCTTTGAAGAGTCCTGGAGCGTTCTGAGGTGATTTGTCAAATAGTTGACGCCCGAAATCCTTTATTTTTCAGAAATCCTGACCTAGAAAACTACATAAAAGAATTATCTCCAGATAAAAGTTTTGTCCTGATTCTAAATAAAGCTGACCTTGTCCCTGAAAATGTACGAAATCTATGGGCTGAGTATTTTGAAAGGGAAGGGGTAGATATTATGTATTTTTCTGCATATGAAGAACAAGAGCTTGTTGATAATGATATGAGGAGGTGAAACCAATTTGGAGTAAAGTATGAGAAAAGAGATAAGTCATATATATATTCAAGCCAAGAATTGCTGGAAAGACTAAGCAATCCTAACAAACATGTTAATATTGGCTTTGTTGGATATCCAAATGTAGGGAAATCCTCAGTTATTAATGTCCTTATGGGTGAAAAAAGAGTAGGAGTGGCTGCTCAGCCAGGGAAAACAAAGCACTTGCAGACACTTAATCTTAGCCCAAATATCACTTTATGTGATTGTCCAGGGTTGGTTTTTCCTTCTCTGCTTTCTTCAAGAGCTGAAATGGTTACTTGTGGTGTACTTCCAATAGACCAGCTTAAAGATATATTAAGCCCTGTAGAAATTATCTGTCTGCGGGTTCATTCTTCTTTACTAGAAAATTTATATGGAATCCAGCTAGGTGGAAGAGTTACTGCTACCATCCTTTTACAAAAAATCGCAATCCACAGAAGCTTTACAACAGGAAGTGGGCTTCCTAATGAATCAAAAGCTGGAAAAATAGTTCTTAAAGATTATGTTAATGGAAAACTATTATATTGCCATCTCCCACCTGGCTTTGAGACAGAGCTGGAGCCTGAAGTTATTGAGGAAAAAAAAGAAATAATTGATCCCATGTTTTTTTCTAAAGAAGTCGAAACCAAGCTAGGCGTTGACAAAGAAGGTGGAATCTTTATAGAAGCAGGGCACAAGTTAACTAAAAAAGAAAGAAGAGAGCTGAAATTTGCAGTCAAAAGAGGAGAGAACTTCAATGAGAAACTCCAAGAAATCACAAAACCTAAGGAATCCAACGGAGTAATAATAAAAAATCGTAATATTTCTTAAAAGATAATTTAATGTGGCACAACAACAATGTAAATGTAAAAGTCGTCCTCTTAGGAGATTCAGGTGTTGGGAAGTCTAGCGTCCTGCTAAGGTTTGTCGACAACTACTTCAAACACGACTCGAGCCCAACCATTGGGATTTCATCTCTTAAAAAAACATTGATTGTGAATGATACACAAATCAACTTCGATATCTGGGACACAGCTGGCCAAGAAAGATATCGCAGCCTCACAAGTATGTACTGTAGAGATGCAAATGCCGTTATTCTTGTATATGATATCACCAGTAGAAATAGTTTCAATGGTCTGAAGGCATGATACTGCGGACTTAAAGAAATCATGAAGAATAGTACAATAATTGCTATTGCAGGAAACAAAGAAGATCTAGTCGAAAGAGAAGAAATTCCAATTGATGAAGCTAAGGAATACGCAAATTTTATTGGGGCAATTTATGCGAAAACCTCGGCAAAATCCAATGTAGGTGTTGAAAAAATTTTTATGGATATTGCTAAAGGGTTGTGTCCTGATATCAATAATAATTTGGTTTCTCCTGCAAAAAGCAGTATTTCGTTAAAGAAAAAGCCACACAAAGAGAAGAAAAAGTGCTGCTAGTCCTATAAGCGTTATAATATGACGGCTGCATTATATACTGTATGCAACAATTATTATAATTTATTTTTGATTACAAATTATTTGTTACAAATGTTTAAAGGTTTTAAAAGACCACATTAAAAAATTAATTTTTCAGCTTAAATTTTTTATCTGCGATATATGAAGCCTACTTTATCCTTGCCAAACACCGTGAGAAGCTTTATTACAGAGATACCAGAAGCCACGAAGTCATTAAATTTATCTCCAAGTAAAGAATTGAGAAATCGTACATTAATGAAACTGAAACCTTTTATCTCTCCAGGAAAGAGATGAGATAAAAAGCGCTCTCAATCTCAGCATGACCTTGCTGTCAGAGAAAATCAAGATACCCAACAATTTAATCGGAAAAAAAGTACTTTGGATTCTAATTCTCTTCAATTATTATTTCAATTCAATCATGGGGGTAACACAATATCTGACAGCAAGCTAGGGCCTGGGCATTATTATTACGATTTAAATACATTTGATGGGCCTTCATTTCATTTTTCAACTGTTTCTAGATTCCCGAAAAAGATATATTCTGCTACTCAAAAGTTGGAATTTAACGACTTGAGCAGGAGACAAGAAATTTATAGCGAAAATAAAGATATGAAAAAGTATATACCCACAACTCGCTTGAATTATTTAAAAGAAAAAGCAAAATCCGAGTCTGAAAAAATCTTGAAAATTAAAGAGAAAAAACAAATGATTTATACAAGAAATAAGATGGAAAAACTTTTTAAATTGCAAATGAAAGAAAGAAGATATGAAATAAAGATGAAAAAATATGAAGTATTTGGTATTAGCAAAGCCTGGGCAGTTATTTTCTCAATCTTTGGGGCTGCTAATTGAGCACATCATACAATTTTCGCCAAAAAAAGATTGCATTGGAGATCTAATAAAGTGCTTATCTGGCTTTTAAATTTATGCCTAGCTTTTGGGAAATTCAAAAGAATACTGCGGCGAGTCAGAATTAAAAAATCTTTACAAATACTCCAGAAATTATCAAAAAAGGCCAAAAAATGAGCCATAGATATTAGAAAAAAATGAGCAATGATGGCAGTTGACGTATGCGAAAGGGTCCTCGCAGAAGAACAGATGTTTAAAATGATGAAATCCTTCTCAGACAAAATAATTTTTATCCAGCGAACAATGCGTATTATTTTTATACAACGAAAAAACGCGTTAGCCATAAAAAGGTTGCTTTGAAATAAAGTTGAGTATAAAATGTATCTTGAGCATTGTGTTAGAAAGCACACTCTTCCCCCTTCAGAACTAGAAAAACCTATAAACTTTGCAGCTATAGAAGGAAAATCGTCAATACCAGACTCAATAAAAGATATCACCATAATGAATGTTTTGAAAAAAAGGATGAGTGAGTACAGAGAAAAATTAAAAAAATATAAAGAGGAATGCATTCGGATGAAGCAGGAATTTACAAAAAATCTATATAAGCTTGAAGCAAAAGCTGCTTTAAGCCATATTAAGCTTAAAGAAGTAAATTTACCTTGCAAACCTCAGCCAAATTATGTGATAACAGAGAACGAATTTAGAAGTCTTATTAACGAAACAATTAAAAAACGAAAAGAATGAGAAGCACTGATGATGAGAAAGAGAAGAACACAAAAGTTTAAAACTTCAAAAAGCCATAATTCACGATAATAATTCATTACTAATCCTTAAAAGCTTTTCATCACATTCATAAAATCAGCCAACATAATTGGGTTATTTGGGTCTATCCCTGCCATTTCGAACATTTCATTTACTTCATGCTCTGTTACTGGGACTTCTAATTTACTTTGCAAAGCAGCTCGGATATCAGAGACGTTTGCGTACCCTTTTTCTCTTTTGTCGAAAATTTTGAAAGTGTCCTTAATTTCTTGTTCTCTACCACCCTGATGATATCTCCTTGTTACGATATTGAGAAGCTCGTTCCATTCGAGATAAGTTCTCCTAGGGTCAATATCGTGGCTTTGAAGCTCTTTCTCGAAGTCTTTGCTGGTCATACGCCAAAAGCCAAAATTTCATAAAATCCCTCTTACGTGATTCATTTGAATTACTCCAGGCTGGTCTTCAGTTTCATATAAGGCGACTGCAGCTCTTAAATCATCAAGCTATATAAAAAATACCAAAAAATCAGGAAGCTTATATCCCTGTTTCTGGGCCTGTGCCTTATGTGCTTGCTGCTGGGCTTGTCTACGTTGGAGATTTCCTTTAGTTGCCATAACTGTATTTTATTGTTTAAAAGCCTTACTTTCGAAAATATATAAGAATCCTCTATAAAATAACTCCTAAAGTTTGAATTAATAAATGTCAATATTTCAAAAACAGCTTGACTCGTATAAGAAAAACATAGAAGAACTGAAAAAAGTAGACGAAGTAGAAGAAGAACCTTATGAAGATGATTTTAATAATTCTCCTTCTCCTGCCAAAAAGGAAACACCCAAAGCTTCAGCACAGTCAACTATTGCAAAAATCCAAGAACAAGCCCGGGAAAAAGCGACAAAAGAAATAGAGGAATCGTCGAAAACTGATACAATCCTGAATAATTTCAAAAAGTTCTTGGCAAAAGAAAAACGGACTAAGTTCATAAGCTCTTGTGAAAGTCAAGATACAGGAAAACTAGGGTATATCACTTTTATGGCCTTCCAAAGATCATTAAAAAACTTAGGCTTCAGGCTTCTATTTGACCAAGTTAAAACCCTTATAGAAATTCTTAATGTTTATGATGAATTCAGAGATAGAGTTTATTACTATAAAGCTGTAGGCGCCGCTTTCAGAAAGCTTTATCTAAAGCAGGCATATGTCGTCCCTCAAAAATTATCCCAATCTGACGCAATTGTAAAAATACAAAGGATTTTTCGAAGGGTTAAAGAACAAAGAATGAATAAACATAAAAGGAAAGCAGGACAAAAAGAAAGCGAAATCAAGCAAATTGACCCAAAAATAATTATACAAGGAATTGCGCAAAAAATTAGCTCAAGTGACAAAACACTCCTGCAGACCTTTCAAGAAATAGATAAGGATGGGAGCGGCTTTATTGAGAAGCCAGAGGTAGAGCTGTTGATGGTTGAGTATGGATTAAATCTTACCCAACAAGAATTAGATGCTGCATTTGATATCTTAGATGAAGGAAAAAACGGGAAAATCACTTTTCGCACCCTTTCCAGAATAGTCAGAGACTCAGCTCCAGTAAAAAAAGACATACTCGCCTCTGTAACAGTATCAGAACAAGAAAAAGAGCTTGCACTCACTGAAATACTCCAAGGAATCCAAAAAGCTATAAATGAATCCAACATCACAATAGACTCAGTTTTCAAGCTTTTTGACGTCAAACAAAGCGGAAAAATCACTTTTGACGCTTTTTATACTGTGATGAAAAAAATTACATCTAATTACTCACAATTTTATATTAGACAGGTTTTTAACCACATTGATGAGTCTCATGACGGAAATATTACTTTTGAAGAGTTCAGCAACGTATTTTTTAAGAAAAAAGAAACGTCTGCAGAAATGCTGAAGAGGAAAGAGCAGGAAGAAGAAAAGCTGAGGAAGGAAAAAGAGATTAAATTTGATAGGGATTCACTTAGCGCTAGAATTTTGGAAGAAATTAAGACTGAAGAAGCAGCAAAACAGTCACCTTTTTCACTCAAAAATATCATTGGGGAGTCTCAGAAAACAGAAGAAATTGCTAAAAATGCTGAAGAAACGAAGAGACCTGGAGAATTTGGCAGAAAGCCTGAAGAATTTGGTAGAAAACCTGAAGAGTTTGGCAGAAAGCCTGAAGAATTTGGTAGAAAACCTGAAGAGTTTGGCAGAAAGCCTGAAGAACTTGGCAGAAAACCTGAAGAGTTTGGCAGAAAACCTGAAGAATTTAGCAGAAAACCTGAAGAATCCACCAAAAAAGCCTCTCAAGAAAAAAAGTTTGACTTAGCCAAACCTCAAGAAACCCAAAAACCATCAGAAACCCCAAAAGTTTCTCCAAAAGAGCCAATTCCCGAAGTAAAACCAACCTTGCGAGAAGAAATCGAAAATCAGCAAAAAAGAATCGAAGACGAAGAAAGGAAAAAAATAATGGACAGGCTTGAAGCTGAAAGAGATCCATGAAAAAAGAAGCTAGAAGAACAGAAGAAAAAAGAAAAAGAGCTCTATGAGGCCAAGCTTAAAAAAGAAGAAGAGGAAAAGAAAAAAAAATCCCTCATGGGCTCCATTATTGCCAAAACTACAGCTACCAATAAAGGGCAGTCTTATAGAAGCTCAGGAAAAGGCTCATTCCGTGGGACAAGAGGTATTTCCCCTGCAAAAACTAAGCCAACTCTACAAGAAAGAGCATCAAAACTGGTTCCAAAGCCGCAGGAAAGCCAAATAGTCCTCAAAGCTCAAAGTAAAGAACTCCAAGAAATGATAAAAAATGAATTTTTGATGCCAATATTAACTAGCGCAGTTGCCCATGGAGAGTCTATTAAGCTGGCAAGGTCCATTCAAAAGCAATTTGAAAAACGCGGCATAATTAAGCATGTTTATGTGTGGGACCAAGAATGGGAACAGCCCATTAATAACCCACTTCCAAGGTCTTTATGAGGATCAGGACTGCTGGGCCGTGCTGGGTATTTAGATCACCAAGGCTGCTTGGCACAGTTTGACTTAGCCTCTGGAGCTTCATTGTCTTCTCTTCATTTAGGGACTCGGGCGCCTCTTCAAAATGTACCTTTGCTTGGAGCTGCTTGTGATGAGTCTTCAAATAGGCTTTATACTCTCAATAAGCAATGGGTCATTGATGTGTGGGAACTTATACAAAACACAAGTGTGCCAATCCAAAGAATAAGTGTCCTTAGCAAGTCAGCCAGCAACGACTATGTAGAAAAAGCTTATAATTACCGCCACAGAGACCTTTTTCCTAACATAATATCTTTATCTACCCAAAAAAGAATCCTCATAAACGCTACCTGTGTTAATGGCTTTGTCTACTGCTACGATCCAGTCTCTTTTAACCTCTTATGAAGAATCCGCGTCACCATCAATGAGCTGCAAATTCCTAAGCCAATTTTAGACGCCTTAGACCAGCTTGTATACGTCATAAAAGAATGTGGGAAAATTGGCATTCACGAAGACCGTGTTTTTAAGCTATTAGACAGAAATGGGGATGGCGTGATTTCTTATGAGGAGCTTAAAAGTGCAATTTTAGACTTAAATTTGCCTATGACAGAAGCCCAAATAAAAGGACTTTTTAGGGCTATGGATGTAAATTCGACTGGGTCTGTGTCCATTGATGAATTTTGGGGAGCTTTGTACTATAGAAAACAGACTGTAGAAGATAATGAAGAGCAAGGAAAGGCACAGATTGAAATCCCTGAGTGGGTAACCCATGTCAATGATAACGAAAAAGTAAAAGAAACGCTTTATAAGCTATTTAAAGCACTAGAAAATAAAGGATACTCAGCACAGCAGCTTTTTTCTGTGTTTGACTCTGATAACAGTGGAGTTATCACCCGCTCAGAGTTTTTCCGAGCTTTATCTACCATGCTCAGCCCCTTTGTGTCTGAAAGAGATATAGAAGTCCTTATACAAATAGCAGACCGTGATAATAACGGCTCTATAAACTACCTAGAATTCATGACATTTTTATCAAGAAATAAAATAGGTCCTATGTCTGCTTTAAATACCTTGAGAAGTTCTGAGTTCCCAAAAGACTCGCTTAAATATATTCTACACAAGACACTTGAGCTAGGAATTGATCTGTATAAACTTTGTAAAGAATTAGACCAATCAGGCCAAGGCAGCTTGCCAAAGCATGAGTTTTCAACTTTATTGCTGTCACTTCCAGTAGGGATAACAGCCAGAGAGCTTGATATTGTGATAGAAAGAGATCTGTCTTATGATAATTTTGGAAATGTCGATTATTTGGATATTTTTGAAAAAGAAGAGTATATAAATTTAGTGGCTGCTGCAAAAAGGCCAGGAGTTATATTAGTTACTCCAACAGCTCAGGAACAAGCAGCTATAATAGAAGATTTTGCGTTTTTAGACGATTTTAATATTCTTGCATATTCTGCTAGAGAACCTATGACATCAGTAATTTTTTTGAAACATATCAGTGGGAAAATTCTTGCGAAACTTGTAGGACATTGGAATGGGTTTCCACCAATAATGAAATATATACAAGCCCCTAATGTCATTATTTCAGCTGAAAGAAGAGCTCTTAAGCCTCAACTCGCCCAGGTCCCTACATGTGCATTGCCGCCTTGTGAGCTGCTGTTATGGAATCTTAAAAAAGATTTATTTGATAAATTCCAAATAAATCCGCCATGGACTGTAAAGCCATATAAAAAAGTATCTGCCCACGATGGTTCTGTAATAGATATTGATTATTTACCGATTTCTCAGCTAATTGTGACAGCAGGCAGCGATCAGCTTATTAAATTTTGGAGCCCGACTGGTGTTCCTTATAAGCTAACAGAGCCTCATAACCTTCCTGTATATGCAAATAAGCCTGGAAAATACCGGCAAATGCAAGAACAATTAACAAAAACAAACCAAGTGTTAAGCTGTGTCGGAGTTATGAGCACCAAGGACAAGCACTGTTATAAACTACGAGCAGTCCGGCATAATAACAGAGAATGGCTTTTAACCTTACATTTAGCAGCTAGCTCAAGTAAGCTTGTATCAGGGACTCTACACATCTGGGCACTACAAAGGATGAATTTAAATATCCCAGCTGAGCAGCACGATTGGCCAGTCCCGGAACCTATAAAAAATAATTTATGTGAACTATTTAAATCATATAGGAAAAAGAGCATGCTTGAATATAAAGCACACATAAATACCCAGCTAGAAGCAATTATGCAGCAGATGCGGTTAAATGAGAGCCTAAAAAGAGAGCTTCACTGTTTAATTATAAAAGCCATACTTTTTGACCAAGGATTCCCAGAAGTCGTCAAACAAATAGGGTTTTTACCATCACGAAAACAGTTTAAGACAGGAAATGTCAGTACAAATGAATTTTATAGTGTACTGGCTCAGTACGGAGCTTTACAAGGCATTATTTATCCGCAATTTGAAATACTTGTAGATACCCTTGATGTCCAGCTCAGAACAAGCCCAATTCTACTTACAAAAACTTACAAGCACCCTGGATTTAGCATAATTTCTAAAAAAATCCGCGAGCAAAATTTAAATATCATTGATAATATAAAAGAGCGAGAAATAAAAGCCACTGGGATGATTTTCAGAAATACCTTAAAACAGTTCATTTTAAGCTTAGGAGACATAACTGAAGGCCAAGCAGAAGGGATGCTCGATGAGCTTGACCCAAGCGGCTTGACAAAAATTGAAATAAAAAAATTTTTGGGTCTTTTTAATGAAGATATTTTAGCACAAAAAATTTTAAGCATTTCTAAGCCGACTGATATTATAAACTCATTACGGGCTTGTATATTTCCTAAGCATGGTCTGAGGCTGCAATACACTATTATTGAGATGGACGATAAGTCTACTGGAAAACTTACTTTTGAGCAGTTCGCAAGGTGCTTTAAAATCTGCCAAATTTCAATAGATAATGATATTCTGAGATCTTCTTTTTCTTTATTTACTGATGAAGAAAATTTTCTAAAGATTGGGTTGTTTATAAAAGAAGTATATTCAGGGTCAATCGCCCAACAGATTGATGAGGTGGATTTATTATTGACTGAGCTTAAATGCAGGCTTATTCATTTGCGGTATCCTTTAGATATATTTTTTGTGGACCAAGGGACAATTATTGAGTGTATTTCTATTCAGGAATTTTGTGATAAAGCAAAAAGTTTAAGCCCAAGCTCGAATGAAGAATTGATACATAAAGCTGGGATTTTCTTAGCAATGCCTTCTAATAAAACACCTGGGATTTTTAGGACTCATTTTTTAAAGCACATAAATCGCTTGCCGAACTCTTTTAAATTTAACCCTACGGTGCTGCCTGATAAAGAATTTTTAAATAAATTTATTTCGGACTGTTTATTATTGGATGAAAAACTATTGAAAGAGTGCTTGCATGAGGTAGCAAATTCTGATGGGATGCTAGGGCCAGTTGAGGTCAGAAGTTTATTAGAAAAATATTATAATATCCCTGGAAGTTCTGGAATTGCTGATCTTGTGGTAAAATTAGTCATGGATACCCATAATTTGCATTTTTCACAATTTTTGACTAAATTAAGACAAATTAGTGAAAAAGCGCTAAAACCAAGAGACTCTTGGAAGTGGGAAATCAGAGAAATTATTGAAAAATGCTCCAGTCAGAGACCATTTAATAGCACAGTTTTAGAAATATTCAATTCTTGGAATTTGCAGCCAAAACAAGGCTCAGACCGTGTTATTGATATCCACGATTTTATTAACACCCTACGGTTTTCAGTCCCAACTATCCCAGAAAATGTCCTTTCTAATTTATTAATGCAAGGCCCTACTATCGATTATAAAGATTTTACTGCTGAAGTCTTCAGAGATGTCCCTGGGCTTATGGATAGTAATATGAGGTCAATTGCTACTTTAAAGGTGCAGGATACTGTTGAAAAAGCGCTTGAAAAAATCAGTCTGGCGCTGAGAGGCTCACAAATTTCAATTAAAAGAGCTTTTGCTCTTTTTGATACTAATGGGGATGGGTCTATAAATGCCAATGAACTTGGCCAAATATTGGGATATGTGGACATTAGGTTAAATAATGAAGAAATCATGTCACTTTCTGAAGCTTTTGATAAAAACCATGATGGAAAAATAGACTATATGGAATTTATAGACTCAATTTTGTCATATAGCAATATAAAGCCAGGGCAAGATATTTCACACTGAAGATCTGCAGCTGCTAAGCTAGCTAGAGGCTTATTATCAAGATTTATTGAAATATCCTCAGAATTTAGGAAAAAAGCATTAGAAAGACAGCCTGACTCAGAATATATCACTTATAGAGAATTTAGAGACATTTTTGAAAGTATAAAAGGCTTTTCTCTTGAAGATATTGAGGAGCTTGCAGACTATGGAATTGAAGGTACTAAAAAACAAGACTCCACTAATTTGCTTCCTTCTCAGCTAAGTAAGCCAACATATGCAATTTCGAAATCAAATGAAACTATAAACTTCATACTCCTACTAGAAGTTTCCAAAACCATCCAACAAGAGTCCAATATAAAACAAGAACAAGCTGCTATGGCTGCTAAAAACCAAAAAATTGCCCAAAAAAACGAAGAAAAAAAAATCGCCAATGCCGTCCAGCTCAGCTCCTATGTTCTAAAAGAAAGACAAAAAGCTCAAGACGAATTCGAATCTAAAAGCAACCAGCAAGCCAAACAGCTAGAAAAGGAGCTTTTTGAGTATTTAGCCTCCAAGCTAAACGAAAAAGAAGTATCTCTAAAAGAGCTATTCACTGAAATAGACGCAGACCAAACTGGAGAAATTTCTACCCACGAGTTTGAAGTTTTTATGACAAAACTTGGCTATCATCTGACCCCAGTTGAGTTAAATGGCTTAATAAAGGCAATTGATATAAATTCTGATGGATCTGTGTCCTATCAAGAGCTAAAAGATAAACTTATTGGGTATGGCTATGATGCAGCTAAATATGACGCAGGAATAGAAACATTAGAAAAAATACAGAAAGATTTTGATAGGAAAAATATAAAGCAGCCTTGCACTGAAGCTATGGAAGAGGCTATCAAGAAATATAACTCGCTGGAGCAGCTGAAAAGTATAGTTGAGGATTTTGGATATTTAACTTTAAATCTATATAAACAAGCAGCCAAAGGGAGGAAAAGAAGAGGACTTGAGCTCTATAGTGGAGTTTATAGAGTAAACGAAGGATTAGGGCTTATAAGATCAGCGGTTATAAGATATCAGTCGCTTCTTGACTATTTAGAATCTTATGCATTAGAAAGGATCTTAAGGGAGTCTAATTTACTGCTTATAAAGCAAGACTACAACGTCCAAGCTTCTATTATCCAAGGCATCAGCCAAGCTTTAATCCCTAGGATCCCTTCACAAGATTTCAAGCTTTACCTTGATTCTCTTTATGTCATGAATTTTGCAACCAAACAGTATTTAGGTGTTTTACTGCCAGACCAAACAGAAATTCAAGTAACTATGTATTGCCCTGATGGTCTGAGACATATTTCATCTGATGGAAACCCTCTTGATTTTCATCTGAATAAAGAGCTAGAATTCCATATGTTTTTGCAAGAAAGGACAGCTAATGTGATTAAATGTGTTGGGGTGCATGAAAAAAGAGTCGGAAAAGACCCAACTGATAAAGAAGTTTATGTTATGTATGAAAGACTTAAGGGGCTAGAAATTCAGCATTTATTAGACCAAAATGGTGGGCTGCTTAAAATTCCGATACTTTATAATACAAAAGCAGCTTTATATCTAGCGAAATTTTTAGGAAAGCAGCTGCTTAACCTTATTTATACAGTCCAAACCCACTCTTTTGCGCTCAGAAACTTAAATCTTTCTTCTTTTGTGATCACAGAAAATGCAGAAATTAAGCTGAACTCCTTAAAAGGATCAGGGAAAATTGATATAAATGGAAAAATAATTTCAGCTCCAGATATTGTCCTTTGCCTTTCTAATATTGCTTCTGAAAGCGATTTTCTGAATAATCCCTTTTTGGCTCCTGAATTCATTTTGCGAAGAGACCAATCTACCTCTGTAGACGTCTGGAGCTTTGGAGCTATCTTATATTCTCTCTTATTTGGGGTTCCTCCACCTTCCTTTTTTGAAGCTTATAAGATATGATGCAATGCTAAAGGGGTGGTTTCCCCTGATTTTCAGCCGAATTCACATATAATCCCAAGCTCAAGTTTTCCATATAACCCATATGCAGGATTTAGAATAGTCAAATATAAAGCAGTAAATAGAGCAAATAATGATATTGGGATCATTAGAAGCATAAGATTAGGGTCTTTTTCAGGAATAGTAGATGATAATGAAAGCTATAAAGGAATAGAAAGTAAAGATCTTCAAGAAATTTATGAGCAGGCCCTTAATTTAAGAAATACTACTCATGCTGAGAAAAACGAGCTTGGGCTAATATTAGACCTAATAGCTCTTTGTTTGCAGGTCGACCCATTAAAGAGACCAACAATAAAAGGCTTGTTATCTTCTCCTATTTTTGAGATGGACCAATTCGAGCAAAAACAAGCTGAAAGATTTGCAAGCCATTTATTTTATTATAGAGACCCAGATCTGGTAATTACTCAAAGAGTATCTGTACCATTGCGGCAAATAAGTGAAAACAGTCAAATAGAATTTTTAGATACGACCTTGCAGATAATCCATTACTTAAATGCCTGCTTTTTTGATACTCCAGGCGGTTTTATGACTGCTAGAAATATGTCAAAACTTGTAACAATGAATTCCTTCACTATTGAAGAAAAAGAAAAAAAGAACCTAGAAGATTTAAGCTCGCCAAGCTCTGAGCTTATAAAGCAAGCTATAAATGACAAAGTTTTTGATATGCTAGTAGCTATTTCTATTTCTTATTATAAAAGAGGAGAAGACTCAGCTATAAAAGAATGTTTGGAGCTATTAACCTATATGAATTTTGAAATGAAAATTAATTTTGACACAATTTTTTTAAATATTATTGCAGATTTAGGCATGCCACCATGCTGCTATCCATATGTGGCTGAGTATACTAAAAATAATAAGCACCCTGATTATTCTAGTGAATTATTAATGTTAGCTGAAAATTTTGCACTGCTTAAAAGAGAAAGCTCAAGCGTGACTGCAAGGAGAAATGCGATTCGGCATATCCGGGCTATGATTCAGCTTGGAAATGAAAATAAATTAGAAGCTGCAAGAGATTTTAGGCTTCCCAAACATATTTTACACTGTCTCCAAGACCCTGATTTCCAAGTCCGATTTGAAGCCACTCTTATTATGCTTGAAATTTCTAAAGGCTGCAAAATAAAAGAAATCCCAGTCCTGGAAAAAGAAATTTTGGAAACCATGGAAAGAGAAGAAAAGAAGCAAGAAGAAGAAAAAAAGCAAAGTGAAATCAGCAAAACTAATATAGGAAACCAAACTTATAAAACAAATACTTCTATGACTCAAGGAGAAAATAAACAATACCAAACTACAAAACCAACAGTAACTTTTAGATCTGACACAAAGCCACCTGCAGCCACTTATAAATCTGACAGTAAATCCATAATACCTCCACAGCCAGCTAAAACTGCACCAATAGGAAAAATCGAATACACTGAAGAATTCTTAAAACTAGAAAAAGAAAGAGAACTCAAAGTTCTAGAAATTAAGCGAGATATTGCCAAATGCTTTGAAAACCCCATTTTTATAGCTCCAATTGTCAGACTTGTAAAGCTAAAATCAGAGCCTTATGACACCAAAGATGCAGCTGTGAAAATTTTATTTGCAGTACTCAATGGTAGTGAAAAGTGCCAAGATGCCGCATTGTGCCCTGCCACTGATACCTTATCAACCTTATGCAAGTGCCTGGTGATTTCTAATAGAACAGCTGACACCAAAAGTGGGAGAAACCTAGCAATGGTGCTGAGGAGCCTTTTTACAGAATTTTTAGAAAAAGTAAGGCCAAAGCTGCTAAAAGCTATTATGGCTACCCCAGGCGCTGAAGCTTTATTGAGAGAGCAAGGAATTGGAGGGTTTCAGCAGTAATAATTTAAAAGTAATAATAAAAATAAATGAGTGAAGCAAGCTCAGAAGGGCAAAATATTTCGGAATCCTGTGAGCATACAGAAGAAGATGAGAAGCTGATCCCTGACATTGTTCTTTTTACCTTTATCTCAATCCTTCTTATCATTGTTAGTTATGAGCTTAAAAAGCACTTCAAAGTCCCTGTTTCCCCAATTCTTCTATTAATTGGGACACTTTTTAGGGTCATTGGAGGTGTGATAGCTCACATTGATTCTTCAGTTTCCCGAATAGATTCTTTAAATCCTGAATTGGTTACCCTTTGTATCCTTCCTGCTTTAATATTTGAAGCAGCTTTTTCATCAGACTGGTATACTTTTAAACGTGAAATTTGACAAATTCTTCCATTAGCAACTACTGTGGTAATTTTATCAGCAATTCTTACAGCTGTTGTGGTAAATGTTTTCCTTGATTATCAATTTCTATGGTATGATGCGTTTTTACTTGGTGTCATTTTAAGTGCAACTGACCATGTTGCAGTTGTGGCACAGCTAAAAGAAATGCATGTGGATAATAGATTTAAAACTCTTATAGAAGGAGAAACACTGTTAAATGAAGCCACAGTATTGGTTTTTTTTAATATTATGCTAGACCATGCTTTAGGCTCTACCAATGTTGCGGGTAGCATAGCTCAGTTCGTAAATCTGACTTGCACAGGATTTGTATTGGGAATTTCATTTGCCATTGCTATGGGATGGGCTATTAAAAGGATGGTTAATGACTCAATCCAAGAGACTTTACTTACATTTGCCGCTGCTTATTTATTGTTTTATACTTCTAATGAAATTAATTCATCTGGCGCAATTTCAGTGGTAACTTTAGGACTTTATATGTCAGCATATGGAAAAACACTGATAAGTCCTATAGCAGAAAAATCACTGCACAATTTTTGGAATATTATAGGAACTTCTGTAGAGTCGATTGTATTTATTATTGCTGGGATGCTGCTGGGGATGTTTTTTGTGAAGGAATCCTCACTTGAGCTTAAAGATGTGGTTATGATGGGAACGCTTTTTATTTTTTTGCACCTTGTTAGAGGGGTTGTTATTTTAATCCATTATCCTGTGCTGAAATTTTTCGGTTACGGAATAACAATAAAAGAAGTGATAGTTATGACTTTTTCAGGGCTAAAAGGAGTCATTGCGACGTCTTTAGCTTTAATTGTTTTTCATGAGGATGATCTGGATTCACACTTTAGAGTTATACTTCTATTCTTTACAATTGGGATTTCAGGGCTGAGTATTATTTTTGATAGCTTTGCTATGAAATTTGCAGTCAAAAAATTTGGGATGGAAACTCTTAGCGAGGTTGAAGAAAATATGCTAGTTGGGGTTACGACTGCAATATTGCAGCATACTGCTAAAAAGGTTGAAAAAATGAGATCCGATAAGCAATTTAATTTAGTTAAATGGGATAAAGTTATGAAGCTTGCAGGTCCGAAAAATTTACTTGTACAAATTATGAAAAATACAAATGTAGGAGCCAATATTTTAAGAAAACACCAAGGTGATAGCCCAGAAGAACTACTATCAAGATACACAAGCAAATTCAGCCTATCCCTAAATGCCTTAATAAAAGAAACTAGAAGAAGATATTTTACAACGCTTAAAGGTATTTATTGGCAAGAGTTCAACTCAGGGCAATGCTCAGGCTATGCATCTCTAATTTTAATTGAATCCTGCAACAGAGCATTAGACAAAGAAGATTCAAAAATGGCAGACTGGGAGCATCTAGAAAGAGAGCTTTACAATAAGCGTCTTATGAGTATTTACAATTATTTTTCAGGACTCCCACTAATCGGAAAAATTTTTAAAAATTTATTATACGACATTGTCATTCTTACTTATGACGCTGCCAGTACCTTTATAAGCGCCCATTACGAAGCTGAAGAATTAATGGACAATATGGAAATTGATATAGACGAAGCCATTTTCCATGAAGTCATGGAAGAAGCTCATGACCAAATCGAGCTCTGCAAAGAATTCGTAAGAGACAATATAACTGATTCCTACCCAGAAGTGGTCGCTGAGGTTACCTCAAGCATGGCCTGCTACGCCTTATTGATTTCTCAACGAAAACTTATAAATAAAATCTTCCACCAAGGAGTAATCAAAGAAATAGAGTATGAGCATTTAATTGATGCTATTGACAATAGCATGAAACAACTTACTTTTCAACAAAACCCCAGCATTCCTTCTATTAAAGAAATATTAAAAAATCGCTTTCGCAATGCGACTGATAAAGATATTGAACAATTATTGCCAATGATTACAGAAAAGCATTATCAGCCAGGACAGTTTCTTTTTAAAGAAGGAGAGCATGCAGATGGAGCTTATTTAATAATAAATGGAAGAGTCCATGAGTCAGCAACGTGAATAGACCAAGAGCTTATGATAGGAAATATTGTAGGGGTGCAGCATCTGCTACCGATTTATGAAGTAAATACGTCGACTGCAAAAGCACTTACAATGGTGTTTGCTGCGCATATTCCAGCAGCTATGCTTAATAAAGACATATATATTGAAGATTTGTATAAGGAGGCGTCAGAAGAATTAATTTCGTTAAATGTAGAAAAGCTTGGGTTTGAAGGGGTTGAAGAAGAGCATTTGATGAGAATGATAAAATGCTCAAAAATTAGGTATTTTTTGACTGGGGATATAATTGATTTGAGAAGAGGAGGAATTGTACTGTTTGGGAGTTTGAGGAGGGATAAACCGGAATTTTCGATTTTGTCACCTGTAAGTAAACCTGTGGAGGCGATTACTTCGTGCGTACTTTTGCTTTTTCCTGAGAATTTTGCAGAAGCTATAAGATCATTTAAAACTATGCCAAAGGTTTTTGCAAACTATTACTTGAAGAGTAATCCTAAGGCTCAAAATAGTAGAAATGATGAAGAAGCGAATAATAGCCTGCAATATACAGCTTCAAATAATTTACATAGGCTAGAAGTTCAAAGACTTTTATCAAAAAAATCGTTTAAGCATGATAACGAGGATTAATTAAAAATGATTATATAAAATCGGACAAATTATTCTTATTATAGCGTCTCCATAGGTAATTAAATCAACGAAGACAATGATAATGTATAAATCCTAGCAGTATTTAATACCGTCAGAAAATATTATCTTCATCAATTTAGTAAAAATAAACTTGAAGTCCTAGCAGTATGCTAAACAAATACCATCCAGATTTAAAACAATCTTGAGCTACAGTTGTAGGAAATAAAGACTTTCTGTGGGACAATCTTATAGAAAGGTATTTATGGCTGGCTCGATAAGATCGCTGATAGGAAGTTCCATAAGATAAGTGTTCATTAAGTATTTGGGGCAGTATATTATTTGCCGAATAGTTTCTTTTTCTCCAAGAGTCTCTTCTTGCAAATCATCAAGACTCATTCCAACGAGCTCTTTGATTCTTTCTCTTATAAAAGTAGTATTTTTGACACAGATTCTAGGTTTGTTTCTGGAGCAGAATCATTTTCAGTATGGCCTTCTCTTCATGAGTTAAACGATCTAAAGCTTGGTAAATGACTTTGAGTTCATGAGCTAATAGCTGAAAAGTTGTGATTTTAACATAAGCTGAATATGCATTTTAAAAATTTATTCTCAATTTATGTTCTTTATAATTTATTGTAATTATAGAGATAAAAGAAAATTTACAAATTATTAGATAATTAATGTCTTATTAGGTTATAAAAAATAGTTATTTCATTTTTTAATCTTTATTGCTCTATTTGCATAAGAAATCATTAAACTTGAAAAATATGGATATGAACAGTCCCATAAATAAACTGTTAAAAAATAATCATACATTTAAGTGGGAAAAAGAAGTTAAATTGGCACAATGCCAAAGAGATACTTCATTGTCAGCAAACAATGCCGTTTGGCTTAAATTACCTCTCTTGGCGCATCTGCCACAATTTTTGCAAAAATTTATTCTTTATTTCAATTTTTTCAGTATTTAAAATTCCCTAAATTAAAATTATTTATTGTTTTCTAGTTTTTGTAATTTGAATGCATGATAGCAATCTTTCCTAGAATGTGCACCCCTAACAATGCACTCCTAGCACAAGCACTCAATATGCTTCAGTCTTTATTTTCAGAATGTTGACAAGTTGATATAAATATAAGCAGGGTTCTTATTTTCAAAGTAGACATCACATTTGCAAAGACACACATAGCATGCTCATAACTTGCCTTATCCTAAATTTCACCAATATTTTCCGTCATTTCATCTAAAGGTTGCACATATTGTCGAAAACCACAGTGAAAAAGAAAATTCTAATGAATTACCCTCCAATGTAGGTTATATAGAATTTTTCAAATACTCTGCATAATCCATTTTCTCTCTACTCCAGTCTCTCTAAGTTTTTTACAGCACCTCCACGTTAATTTCAAGATTGCTCCATCTAACTCCATGGTACCCAGGCTAGCGCCATTTAGCGCAGGGAAATACTACTATTATTATAATAATTATGAGAAAGAAAATAAAAATTTACAACTTATTAGATAATTAAGTTTAAATCAGGTTGTAAAGCATAGTGATTTAATTTGTTAAATTTTATTGCTCTATTATCGTTAAAAATGATTAAATAAATAATAATAACTCAATATGATAAATATCAGATCTGAACAGTCCCATAAATAATATGCTAAAAAATAATCACATATTTAAGCGGCAAAAAGAATTTAAATTGGTACAATGCCAAAGAGATACTTCATTATCAATCAAACCAATGCCGTTTGGCTTAAATTACCTCTCTTGGCGCAGCTGCCACAATTTTTGCATATTGCTAAAATTTATTCTTTATCTCAATTTTTCAGTATTTAAAATTCCCTAAATTAAAATTATTTATCGTTTTCTAGTTTTTGTAATTTGCATGCATGATAGCAATCTTTCCTAGAATGTGCACCCCTAACAATACACTCCGAGCACAAACACCAGCACTCAATATGCTTCAGCTTTTTATTTTCCGAGTGCTGACAAGTTGAAATACAATTATAAGCAGGGTGCTTATTTTGAGAACAGACTTCACAGTTACAAAGACACATAGCATGTTCATAACTTGCCTTATCCTCTATTACACTCATATTTTTCGTCATTTCTTCTAAAGGTTGCCCATATTGTCGAAAACCACGCTGCAAAAGAATATGAGAATCATCATGTTTAAATGCACTCATAAATCGTGGTGAAGCATAAGTAACTCGCTGTCCTTGCTTTGCAATTTGAAAATTTTTATGCAAAATTGCTCGAAAACCATTGACTGTCTCAAAAACAATATCAAGTGCTGTGAAATTTGTATAGAAAAGGCATACGTTTTGTTCTTGAAGCTTTATGTGGCATTCTGGAGAGCAAGTCGCATTTGCACATGCTATACAGATTGTAGGTTCGGAGCCATGGGTTCAAGGCTTGCCACAGGTGCATTTTATTTCGGGCCAGTGAAGTAAAGTCTTTCTACCTTCGTTAAAAGCATCTATAAGAGCATTTCCAGTGTGTTGTAAATGAAAAGGTCATTTCACATTGCAGCCGTGGTCGATATGGGAATGAGAACACATATAGCATAACTCCATTTCACATGATTTGCAGTGGTGATTGGCCAAGAGATCAGGATATAGCCTTTCGTCGTGATATTTGCAGGGGTTTAGTTTTTCTTCTTTATGAATAAGTTTTCGGCTTTTTCCTACCAAATTCCATATCCATTTCATGTGAAGTTAAAGAATAAATTTCTAAGATTGTAAAAGGCATTAAATTTTGAGACTTTACTTTTAAAAACTTAATTTTGATGAAAACACCTTAAGGGAATTTAATTGGATTATTACTTTATGTATAAATAATTACGACAACATTATAAGGTTCTGCTGTTAGTAATTTAATAAAGAGAGATTCTTATGCAAGCTAAAAGATTATAAGATGTCAAACAAGATGCAGCTTAGCTGGCTTCGGGACTAAGGAATAATTTAAAGGTGGCCTTCTTGTTCTGTCTTATAGTGATAATGCTATTAACTTCTTGAGCTGAAACGTTTGACGGTGAACCCTATATTCGAAAGTCTGACTTAATAATTAAATAATACAAACTTTTATTAGCATATTGCAAGCAAATAAATATGAAAAAATCAGGATAATATTCCATTTTCTGCTGTATTATTGATTTATTAGCATCAAGATGGTTAAATATTTAATTTAGATAATTAGGAAACAAGCCAATAATTGTAAAGAAAAAATTATTATTCTTATCTATAAATTTCTATCATAATTAGACTTCAATTTAAACTTCTTTAATTAATGAGAAATTTTTAATATTACTCATCAAACAAATTTTCCCAATTTAAAGCTTTTTATTGTTACCAAAATCTTTATAGCAAAATTTATGGATTTTGATAAAAAATATTGATATTTTGAAAAATCTTTCACACAACTCCACTTTTAAATTTAAAGAATCATTAATTGCCAAAACATAAAGGCTCAGTTAAAGATCCTAAAAACCCATAATAAATTCTTCCACACACATCTTTAATAATTTTCATAATATGACGTGGACATTTTTTATATCTTGAAACCCACAAAGATTTCTGCAGTTTCACATCGCTTTTGTTTTTAATTAATCTTATATTTCCTAGTCCTATTAATTCATACTCTAATAGTGACTATTCTTAACCGACCACAAAAACTCATATATACTGGATAATCCTAAAATGGTTTACATTATTTTGTCGAACAAAATGAACTTTTATTCAGAAAACAACACAAACTCAAAAGCTCTCTCCAGCCCACAGAGTGAAGTCTCTACTAATTGTAGCATATCCCCTGTGAAGGCAGCTTCAGGAAAGAAAAATAAATCGGCTGAAAAAAATTTTCTTCTCAAATTCAAGACTGAGTTATGTAAAAATTGGGAATCAGGAACGTGCGAATTCGGAGATAGATGTGTTTTTGCACATGGAGAAAATGAATTAAGAGACAGAAATGACTCAGGAAAAGTTTGTAAGGTAAAAGAATGTAAGCAATATATTGAATATGGGTATTGTATTAGCGGAAGCCAATGCCCATATGTACATAAAATGTTATCACCAGACACAGCATCCAGCTCTCCATCAGGAAGCAATCACTCAAGTAGGAAAAACTCAGAGGAAGGATGCAAAAGTAAACTACCAATATTTATTGAATTGGAGGGCAGACCGTTCTCTATCTAATAAATGAATAAATTAATTCCAAAGCATACTTAAGTATAAAATGCCTTAATAAGTGTTGAGAAAATATGGAATTTTAGATAATAATTTTTTATCAGAAATGACCATTTTGAAGGTGATTTAAATTTTCTCAACTGGGAAATCAAAAGAAAATTGCATTGATATTTTTATGATAGGAGAATGGACTGAAGAATTTAATATTCAATTGAGATTTTATTATTTATTATAAAGTGAATAATATGAAAAATTTATAATTATTTGGACTATTATTATTACTTGCATTTTTTAAAAATTTGAAAAGTGTATATAATGTTTCAAAATAAAATATATTTACTTTTATATATAAATAAAATATCTTCTAATCAATTTTTCTATAGTATAGTCATAAGAAAGTAAAGGATTTTTCGAATGTCTTTTTAAAAGAATATATTTAAAATATCAATAAAATTTTGGGGTATATTATTTATTTTCTCTCTAAAAATAAGAAAATATTGCCTGCAAGCTTTTCTCAATTCCGTTTACAATTTCTTCATGATTTTCTTCCATTTCTACATAAACTTCTTTTACTTGTAATTCACTTCTACAAATAGGACAGCTTTGATTTCTGTGCTTTCAATCAATAACATCAATATCACAAAATGCATGCCCACAAGCCAAAGTAACATTTGCATATCTTTCAAAACAAATTTGACACCCAGCCTCACGATTAGGAGTTTGGCCTTCATAAGTCATTTTTGACAATACTTTAATATGCATCATATGATCGTAAATTATTTTTAAATCGTTGATAGAAATTGAGGCAATTTGATGCTTTTCTTCTTCTACTTGGTAAACATTAAAATATTTTGCAAAAGGGAAACCTTTTGAGGCAGAAAATTCCAGACGTGTTGCTGCGTATCTGTAGAAGTCTTGGGATAACGAAAAATTGTTGAGATCTTCGATTGGATTTTTATAGGAGTTTCCCATTTATACCATATGACTATTATTTTTGAATTTTTGTATTAAAAGAAAATGAGAACTCGCTTAAATAATTATATACTTTATTTTTGAGCTTGGTTTATTGATGGCAAAAGATTAATAAGATTTTTAAAGAAGTATAAAATTGTTGTAAATAAAAATTTGAAATCTTTATTAAAGATTTTGGATTGATTGAATTTATAAACAAATAAAATGCATTAAAGCATAATTCCAAATTAAATTTAGAGGGGCTATAATGGATTCAGCTCAAGCCAACACAGAAAAGAAAAAATATCCAAAAAAGAAATCTACCTTTAAATTAATAAAAGACCTTTCTAAAAAAGAATTCACTCTCCGAGGATTCACCTTCAAACGAATATGTCAAGATTTTTATCAATGTGTCACTTGCAATGAAGAGCTTAATTACGCTTTGATTCCAGCACACACAAAAAACCACCAAAAACCTAATGAAAATGCTTCTAAAAAATTGAATCCTAATTTCACTGAAATCTTAGAATACGAAGTTCCACATAAAGGATTAGTATATGTAAAAACACATGCCAAAAAACCAAAAAATAAATCATCAGGGTTTGTGGTACTAAGCCAAGCTCAAAACGAAGAAGAATACTGCTCTGAAACCTCAAATTCTGAAGCTTCACAAGGTAGCAGTGATCCATATTCTGAAGCACCCGATTCTGGGAATTCATCAGATGAGAATTCTCCCAAGATAAAAAAGGAAGATAACGTCCATAAAGACTCAGAAGAAACCATCAGAAAAAAAATTAATTTAAGTGATGATGATTCTTTAACAAGCTCATCAGGTGATAGCACCAGAAACTGAACAGCAGATGCTATAGATAGAGAAAGAAACGTAGATTATTACAACTGCAGCTGTGGTGCCAAGTTCCATAGCTATCGAAAATTCAAGACCCATTGCTCAATGAAAAAATCGACCTGCCAAAGGTGTGGAGAAATCTCTTATTGTAGGAGTGCTATGAAAAGCCATCATGTCATTTGTTTGACAAAAGAACTCAGAGAGGTCAAGTGAGGCCAAAAATCGATGACTCCGCATCCAACGTATTTGAGAGGAGTAGAAGAAGCCATAAGAAAAATGTATGCGGTAATGAAAAAAGATTGTAATACAGAGAAAGAGGAAGGGAAAAAAGAAGACATAGAATATACTTGACTACCAAGGAAAAAAAGGTCGAAATTCTCATAATATTGAATTAAATAATTGCATTTTTAATTTTAATGCTTCCAAAAAACATTAATTTTAATAATAATCTATATAAAAATAATATAGATAATATATGGCTTTACAAATGCGATGAGGAAACAGAACCCTAATAAAATAATTATTATGTATAAAATTTTAAAAATCGGATTAAAATAGAATAATTAATAAAATCGAATGAGGAAGTGAAATGATGCCATTTTTAATTTAATGAAGCAGAGATTCAGCAATAAAACTTTGGAGATGATTTCTTTTTCCCCAAGCAAAAAGATTTATTTTCCCATTTATTGAAACAATAAAATCTTTATTATATTTAAAGAAAATTAATAATTTTTAAAAGCAGATAAAGATCTGATAATATAACATAGATAAGTTATTAATTATAACCGCATTTTGGGAAAACTTCTTTTTGTAGGAGCGATATAAAAAGTATCATGTAATTTGCTTGACAAAGGAATTGGCAAGATTAAATGATGCCAAAAGTCAATGGTTCCATATCCGAAATATTTAAGAAAAAATAAGAAAAAGCATATGCAGTTAAAGAAGAAAGATTAGAGCGTGTCAAAAGAAATAAAGCAAAAGTGAAAAAAGAAGAATGCACATGGCTTTCAAAGAAACCGAGTTGATATAATAATATATATAGATCAAGCAATTTATTACTAAATTTTGAAGCTGTCCCAATTTTAGTTATTATTTAATTTTAAAAATTGCATTTAAAGAGAAAATACTAGTTTTAATTATTTAAAGCTTAGGTTTCTGCACCATCTTCATTAATGCTTGATGTACCAATTTTACTTCTGGGATTTCCCCGATTTCTCTCATCCACCTTAGTATAAATGGATACTGTCTATAATCAAATCCAATCAAATGCAGCTGCATTATTTCGCAGTAACAAGAAATATCAGCAATAGAGATTTCTCTCGTTTTTGCAACGTAATGATTATTCATTAAAATTTCGTCCACAAATTTCAAGGATTTATGCTGAATTGCAAGCATTTCTTTTTCCATTTCAGGGGTTATTTGCCGTCCTGTAAGTTTTGGCTTAATTAATTTCCTATAAAGATACCCTGCACATCCATATCGGACATTTCCATGATGCCAATGCAAATAAGAGTCAACGTTTGCTCGCTGTTTTGGGTCTTTTGGGTACCAATGATCAGAGACATTAAAAGCTGTTGATAAATAAGTTAGAATTGCATGACTTTCATAGAGAGGCATTTCTTGGTGAACTATGGCTGGAACTGTCATTGGAGGAGAAATGGCTTGGAATTCTTTTTTGCGGGTATCTCCACGAAAGAGCTGGGTTTCTATGATTTCGTGAGGAATATTAGCGAGTAAGCAAAATGCAGCTACAGCACGAGATGGTTGAGAATATCAATCGAGGTAGACTTTGACTGTATCCATTGATAACTGAGAATTATTAAAACAGATAAATTTTTAGCTTCAATATATTGTGGTGTCTTTTTATAAATAAAGCACAAGTATTTTTATATAATTTTTTAACATAAATCTTTATAAAAATATAAAATGAAAATTCGAAAGCAAAATCTTAATCAAGAAGAGGTGAAATCTAGCTGCTTAATTTTTGGAAATAAAAATGTTGGAAAAAATTCATTTATTTCTTGTTTAAAATCTGGGTATCAAGAGACACAATCGTTTTCATCTCTTGGGCTGGAAATGATAATTTTTAAAAAATGAATTAATAGCAGAAAAATTTCCATTCTATTGTGATATATAGTTTGCGAAATTAAATTTCAAAAGGTTATCCAAAAAATTTTCGAAAAGTTGAAGATTTGTATACTTCTTTATGATGTAACTAATAGAGAAAGTTTAGAATGATTATGTGATAAATGAGAAGAAATTAAAAATTATCCAACAAGCAAAAATATTATTTATATGCTGATAGGAAATAAATGCGATTTAGAAGACAAAAGAGAAGTAACTTATGAGGAAGGAAAAGAGTTTGCAGACTCAAGAAATTTTTTATTTATCGAAACTTCTGCTAGAACTGGTAAAAATATAGAAAATGCATTTTTCTATTTAATTTCTATGTGTCTATAATCTCCAATTAAAAAATTCGCCTTAATATTTTATTATTCATAAAATATTCCCATTAATTCACTAATTTTTCCAATCAATTCCTGATAAACATTATTTCTCATCCTCTCATATATAGACCTGATGGGCCACATTAAAGATGTTTAAAATATTGCATCACTATAAAAATGAGTTTCAACGAAACCCTTGGAGAAGACGCTGAGGTTGATTCTCAAGCCATTATAAAAGATAAGCCTCTTTTCAATCCGTCAGAAAAATTAGAAAAAATAATCAATCGATTAAGAAACGACCCTTCGCCAAATAAACTGAAAAATTTGGCTGTGATCTTGGCAATAAATATTTCTCCTAAAGAGCTAAAAACTCTTTTATATTTAATCCAAACCTATTCCAATACACCTGAAATTCAAGAAAGCATCTTACAATCACTTGACAAAGGACTTACATTTTACTTTGATTCAGAGTGTGAAAAGATCAATAAGAAAGAAAAAATTCTGTGTACAAGGGCCAATAGCTATTTTTATTTTGATGGGAAATACAGCACAAATGAAGAACAAATTTTAGATAGAAACCTTCAAATTAATCAGAGCGAAGAAAGCAAAACTAGCGAAATTGAAGGAGAAAGTGCTGAAAAAGTAAATAGAAATGAAGGAAATGAAGTAGGAATTAAATTTTATCGAATTGGGGATGATAACTCATTTTTTGTGAATCAAAGAGAATTTAGTTTTCTTATATGGATTTATCCTGAAAAAATAAAAGCAGGGCCAGGTATGAAAGAAGCATTTATTGCTGAGTTTTCAGAAGTACCTAAAGGATCTGCAAAATTTTCAATTTTTCTGACGAGTAACTTGTCAATCAGCATTAAATACTCCAAGAATAAGACATTACAAGGTAAAAATGGAGCTATTATTAATAATCAGTGAAATTGTATAGGAATTTCTATAAGAAGGGAGAAGAGAAGGGATAAAGCAGAGTATTTGATAATGTATAAAAACGGAAGTCTTAATCCTTGTTATGAAACGTTGTCATATTTATATCCGGAAGGAAATTTTCAAAATTTTTGCATAGGAGGACCAACTGAAAATTTTGATGGCAATTGTCGTCTGAATAGTGAGTTTTCTCCTTATTTTTTATTCCGAGGGAAGATTGGCTCAGTTTATCTTTTCAAAAAATTTTTTAACCAACCTTATTATGATAGAATTTCAGAATTTAGCAATAAATTAACTCTGAGATGCAATTATGATTCTATTGGAAACAAACTTATGCTTAAAGAAATTATTGATTCTATTATTTTCAAATGGGAATCATCATGAAAATGAGAATCATATTGCAAATACTTTGAATCTGATATGAATATTGCTATTATAAAAGATAGGGGGTATCAAAGAATAGTTTTCTCAACAATAGCTGATGCATTAGCAATCAGTGGAGGACTTGATATTTGAATTCCTTTAATTAATCAATGCAGCTTAAAAGGCATTGTTTATATTTTGAAAATCATTGGATCGATATGTCAAATACAAAATTATCTTGATGAGACAATCTCACCAAATTTTTTTGAGATTTTAGGTTCAGCCTTAGAAGATAAAAATCTTATCCCAGATGAAGAATTTATGGAGAGATGCGAAGAAATTATCGTTAATTTAGAAAGAAACTCTGAACAAGAAGATTTAATCGATTCTCTACAGTCAAGAGCAATGAACTCTATATTTCTGAATAAAGGTATATGAAAAAACCTACCATTCAATCTCTTGAGAAAATATTTGGATTTTTTATCAAAATACATATCAATTTTATTTAACCAAAGAGAAGAAATAATTAAATTTTTATTTGTTGTGAATACAGTAAAAGATATCGTATTTAAAGACATCGTCAACATAAAAGAAAAAATTAATGAAGAACCCTACAATCTTATTTCCAATATGATGCAAGAAATCCTTAAAAAGCTTCATAGTGAAGACGCAGAAATAATCAAAATTAATGAACCGAAAACTCCTAAAAATTCTAAAAGAAATCAAAATGAGATCACAATTCAAGCCAATGCCATAATTAAAATACTCCTAATGATGACTGAAAAAGAAACTGAAGAGGTTCTTATCGGTCATTGCCTTGAAGCCGATTTTTGTTTAAAATGCAAAGATGAAGAAATTGATGAACTATTCAAAAGGGCTTTAATTTTATTTAAAGAACAAAAAGAGAATCCTATAATTCAGAAAAATGCAGCTATGGTAGCAATAAAATTAATATTTAACTCTATTCCTCTTATGTGGGAATTAGACAACATAAATCGAAGAATAATAAATTTCCAACATGACTGGACAAATTTGAATAGAAGAATTAAGAAATTATGCAAAAGCTTTAAAAAATATTTACATGGAAATAATATTTATCCAATTATTTTCTTATATCTGGAAAAAGAAATGAAAAATAAGGAATTTGATGGAACTATTCAAGCAACTTTGCCTGGAATCAGGAGGAAATTGAGATCTCTTATAAATATTTTGACTGATAGGGTATCTTGCTATCTGATTAGAAAAAAGAAAATTAAAGTAAATGAAGTGAATTCTATTATAGAGAATGATCAAGTGGAAAAATATTTTATGCAGGATTTTCCAAAGTTGGATGATTTTGGAGAACTGCATCTAAAGAATATATTTGAATTATTAATTGGAAAAGTTGAAGAAAATATAGAATACGGTCTCTATTTGCATGATAGTGCAAATTTTCCTAAATGAGTAATTGATACTTATAAGATTTCTGCAGAAAATGATGATCGATATCAAGTTATTCCAAGCCTTAATAGATTTGCGCTAGCAATTTTCTCGAAAACTACTAAATTAAAAAATTTTTGCAAGCTCAAAGAATTCTTAATTGGAGTTGGGAACATAAATTACAATGAAATATTTGTTTTTTTGAACTGTCTACTGAGAGATATCAAAGAATACTTCAAAAATGGTGAGGAATGGTTTTTCGAGTATTTAAGCATTTTAGAAGATCTATTAAACCCTCATTTTATCAATATTAGCTATATAGACTGTGATAAATTTAAGAATCTTATTAATGAAATATCAGAATTTGCAACAAAAAATGCAAAATGCCATCGAGTTTACGACCCTGAATTTATTTTTGTAGATTTATTAACATTAAGTAAGCTTTTAGGCTCAATTTCACCCAAAAATTACCCTTCACAATGTATTTATTTGAGAAATGGTGGATATGTGCGATATATTTTAAAATTTATATTTACCTATCTTTATATTAACCCCAATGATTTAGACGTTATTGAAATTTTGAGATCTTTAACAAAAAAATGGAAAAAAGGATTCACAAAACTAAAAAGGGATGAGAAAAGAAGATGCAAAATAATTTCTGATTTATATGAGGAGCTCAAGCCAGTAAAATTGCAAAAAAGAAAGGAATTCTTCGATTTTGCTGCTTTATATATATTAACTGAATGCACATCAATTATTATCAAGCATCAAAATACTGATACAAACAATATTTTGATGTTTTTATCACAATTTATTGATGAAGTCAATATTTTCAAAATATTAAAAAAAATGGGCACTAATAACTCAATAGAAACAGAGATGGACTTTTTCTCAACATTTAAAAATGATTTTTCTAAGTTTTACTGCACTTCTGAGCTATGGCAGCATGATTATTGACTGGAAAGTAATGACAGAAAAGAAAACCCTAATATAGCAGCTAATGAAGCTCAGCTAGACCAGCAGAAATTTACGGCCATATTTATGTCAAAAGAAAAACTAATGAGAAGCTCAAACAATGCTAATTCTTTAGAATCATTAAAAAGCTCTTTACTCTCTCAAGAATGAATTGAAAATATCCATTCATTTTTAATCGTTTTTACATCAATGAGAATTAATTTGATATCATTTTTAACCCCAATTTATGATAATGCTGGAACTGATCCTTTTTTAAAGGAAGAGATTTGGCCATATGAATTTACTTATTATGAATCAGAGGAGAAATCACAAAAGAAAAATACCCTTTTAGAAATAAAAAATACTAAATGGTGCCAAGTAGATTTAGCAAAAACACCTGGAATAGAAAAAATCAAGCTAAATAACTACAAATGAAAAGAGGAAATAAAAGCAGCTTTTTCTAAGTATTGCCAAGCCAATGAATATAATGCTCTTTGGCATAAAAAGCATTATAAATCTATAATGAAATCATCAAAATTACTATTTAATGACCAAAGCTCTAGTTCATTCAAATATGGAGCCAATTTTCAATTCGATAAGCTAGGAAGAACTCCATTTCTAAAAGAATGAACCAAACGAAAAGATTCCCAAACTAGTCCTCAAATTTTAAAAAGTACTTTTTGTGATGAATTATCTCAAAGTTTAAATCTACAAGATAGTGAAAGCCCGAAACAAACCTCAAAAAACTATTCAGATTTTTTAAACCAATTAAATAATACTTTATTTCATACTTCAAATGATGAAAAAGAAAATTCTGAAGACCCAACTGATGAGTCAGGTAGTAATTATGAAGAAAGCAAAGGAGAAAATGCAGATGAAGGGTATTCACCAACATCTGTAGAAAAAACGATAAAATTCGAATGTAAAAGAATAAAAATCCAAGGAATAAACAGTGGGGTTATTGAAGTGAACCAAGAATATTTGATTTTTACAATAAAAAATGAGAAGAAGCATTCTGTAGACTCTCCAACACATAATTTTCAGAGTACAAAAAAAGATATGAGAATATGAAAAATCAGTGAAATTCACGAAATTTTTGCAAGAAGATTCGTACATAGGCACAGCGCTATTGAAATTTTTTTAAAATCAGGAAAATCCATCTATTTTGAACTAACTGAAGAAAACTATGAATGCCAAAGAAAAGAACTATTAGATTATTTTACAAAAAATCTGAGATCTTTCAATATTTCTGTATATGGAAAGCGCTCATGAAAAGAGCTTCGAAATTACACAAATTCATGGAAATTAGGAGGCATCAGCAATTTCCACTATTTAATGATTCTTAATAAATTTGCAAGCAGGTCTTTTCATGATTTAAGCCAATATCCAGTATTTCCTTGGATAATAAAAGAATGGGAAAACACCGAGCTTGACCTCAAAAAAAAAGAAAATTTCAGGAATTTAGAGTGACCTGTAGGAGCTCAAAACCCAGAAAGAGTTAACGACTTGCAAAGAAGATATGATTTATGCGCTGAGTCTGGTATGGCACCATTTCATTATGGCTCGCATTATTCTAACGGCGGGTTAGTCTTGCATTATTTACAAAGAACAGAGCCATTTACAGAGCAAGCTAAACAACTACACGGAGGAAAATTTGATGTCCCTGATCGTCAGTTTTTTTCTATGAAAACTGCTTGAGCATGCATAAATTCTTCATCAGGAGACGTAAAAGAGCTGATTCCAGAATTATTTTATATACCAGAAGTTCTTATGAATATAAATCATGAGAAATTTGGAATAAGACAAGACGGGAACGAAGTATGAGATTTAGAGCTCCCAAAATGGGCAAGAAATCATTTTGATTTGGTTAGAAAAAGTAGAAAAGCATTGGAATCTTTCCATGCTAGTAAAAATTTGCATCAATGGATTGATCTTATTTTTGGATATAAGCAAAGTGGAGAATATGCTAAAAGAGCTTACAATGTTTATTTTCCTACAACTTATGAAGAAAATTTCGTAAAAATCGTCAAAAATTCTCAGGATCCAGATTTTGTCAACTCAGTAATCCAGCAGGCCATTCATTTCGGGCAAACCCCAATAAAGCTATTCAAAGGGCAGCATGTTAAGAGAGAGAAAAAAGATGAGCCAAGATCAATTGACCTAGAAAGGGTGAGAAACACTTATAGGGATTACAGTGAAATAGATCACTTATTAGTTTATGAAAAGGTACTAGTAATGCTGATATCACAAGGATATTTTATTGTTTTAGTGCATGATAAAATCTCAATTAAAATGAAGAGATTTAAACTAAGGGATTCAAAAATAGAATTTTCTTATAAAGAATTTATTGAACTTAAAGACACAAAATATCTATATGATGACACTAACTATAAATACAGTCCTTATTTAATACTTAAAGAAGAAATTATAGTATCTGGATGTTATGTTGACAATACAATTAAACTTCATAGTTCTGATGGAAACTTATTAGGCTCTTTAAGCTATCATGTTTGTCCAGTTTCAGCAATTGTGGCTACAGAAACTCAGCTATTTACAGGAAGTCTTGATACGTCTATTATATGTTGAAAAATAACATCAGCGTTTACTGATACAATAATTTCAAAAAAATCTATACTAACAGGCCATATAGGTCCTATACAGCAGCTTAAAATTTCTGAAGAATATCAAGCTTTAATATCTTTTAGCCTGGACAGCACAGTGATTTTTTACAATTTAAGGAATCTTGAGATTTTAAAAAAAATTACTTTTACAGCTGAAATTTATACAATAGGTTTTAATGATTATGGATTACTTGTAACTGCAGGAAGTGATGGGATCAAGCTTTTTACAATTAATCATACTGAAATTAACATAGAGCAGCCTGAAGGTCTTATAGCAAATAAAATCAGAAATATTGAAATTGAAAATTCAGGGGACTTTATATTAGCTTCATTAGAAGACAAATTTATTATTTTTGAGCCTTTTAAAAGAAATCCTGCAGTGCCAATTATAAAAAGCGGCTTTGCAATGTTTTCACTGCTTCAGGACTATTTAATTATTTGTGAAAACGTTAAAAATCAAAATATAATTTACACCTTGGAATAGGTGGAAATTCAATAATAAATTAAATATCTCCTAATATTTTAAATAAATCAAAAATTATAATGATATATGCAAATAAAGGTGAAATTGTAAGGAAAATTTTTAAGCTTGAAAGAATCAAAGTTTTAGGCCTCGATATCGGCAGCACATATATTGGCATTGCAGAAACCAACAATTTATTTAATTATGACTCAGTAAAGCCTATCACTACTCTAAACAGAAAAAATCCAAAGTTTACCTCGCTATTTCTTGATATTGCCAAAGGCTCTAACGCAATTATTGTTGGTTGACCCTTAGACGATCAATTAAATGAGCCACCAAATATAAAAAACATCCAAAAAATTTCCACTTTTTTATCTCAAAATAATTTCCTTTTAGGCAGAGTCAGCGAACGACTAACTTCCCATGAGGCAAACTCAATCTTAAGTCAGGTAGATTGAAAATTATGCTTAAATAAAAAACTAAATGATCAAGTCGCAGCCTGCTTAATCCTTAAAAATTTCATTGACTACGCGAAATTTTACGCAGAATCAAATAATTTACAAATTAAAAATAAAGAGTAATTATTTAAGAGTCTAAATTCATTAGCAGTGCTGTGCCTCGCTTAATCCAAAACTCAGCATTTTGTTCTCCACACTTTAGATCTACATAAAACATGAAACTCGGCCTTTCTCTTGAGCCTTCACGTGTAGAGAAATAATAGCAAGGGCAGCTATAGACGACACCTTTTCCTTTCTTTTTCTCTTTCACTGGCCTGAAATGGATAACAGGCATTGGACAATATAATTCCATAGGTTCTGGTTCTAGTAAGCATCCATCATTTACATTCCACTTGGCTCCTTCTAAGAAAAGCCCTTTGATATAAGCTCCTTCTCTTGGTGGGGTAGTCAAAGAAGCTTCATCTCCTGGAATGATAGCAAAATCAAGTGATAACGAATCAATAGAGCACTGCTTGGCAGCTGCAGCTTGCTGAAGTAAAGCTGTAGTAAACCCAGTTGGATATGTGAAACCAGAAATCCAAAATATGACTGGCGCTTGTGAAACTGACCAAGTCTTGATCTGCTTAATTCTTTCTAATAAATCTCTCACCCAAGAAGCTAATGGCTTGAGAGAAGGATAAGCAAATTGCCATTTTTCAGGAATTTGATTCTGATAAAGACTCATCATAACTTGTTCAAGCTCTTCACTGATAACGACAAGACCTTGGATCCCTTTTTGTAGCTGCTTCAGCATATGTCTAATATAGACTAAGAGTTTATTATAGCGTGAAGTTTCTTGTATCAGGACTACTTTTATAGGGGAATTGTCAAATTTGAACCTATCTTTGATGTCTTCTAAGTTCATAGGCTCAGGGATTTTTTCTAATAAATCACCACAAATGGTAAGGACTGTGGTTTCAATGCTTTCACTTCCTGATCTTGAAGTACTTGGAGATAACTGCAGAATGGCATTCAATAAATCTCTTGTATCCCCAATCTGTGACCCAATCTGTGCATTCACATGCTGTCCAAAGGCTTCAGGCTTGTCAACCATAGGGAATTCTTTGATGAACTTCTGATAGAAGTAAGCTGGGTTTGTCACATCAGGAGGTGGTTTATAATTAACTTCTTCAGGGTCAGGGATATAATAAATCTGTGAGTTCTCTATCAGTCTATATTTTCCTTTTTCACAGATCTTAGGATCAAAGCATTCAGCTGCATAAACCATTAGAAGTCTTCTATCTCTATCATCGGTAACTCTGCCTCCATATGAAATTTCTGCAATTAAATAACGGATTGCTTCCCATGGGACATTTTTGACCTCAGTCATTAATTTTTCACCATCTTCTTCTCTATTGCCTAAATACCGAGCTAAGATGTTTTCACTGACTTCCCAATCAGAGTCATTAAAAGAATACATTACGTTCCAGCCCATATTTTTGAACTTTTTCCTTTCTACTAAAATGGCATGGAACCAGCATAAGCTGAACAATAGCTTCTTATATTTAGCCTGATCTGTAACTCTATTGTAATGCTGAGTTGTAATTTGGTTATAAAGTCTCTGCATATTAGCACGGATCCCTTTAGGTGGCTCAGTAGTCATTTTTACACATCTTTGTAGCACAGAAATAGGGAATTTTGGATGTGGGTCTGAAGAAAGCCATAGTCTGAAATCTTCATGAAGCTGAGTCCTATTAAACCCTTCTATGATTTCTTCTAATCTTGGCATCCATGACACTGCTAAATGGCAGTTTGCTAAGAAAACCCAGTACCCTTTTTCAGCAGCATCACTTATAGCTTTTTCTGACTTCATTTCTTGGCCTCTCCCTAGCGGAATCACTTCAAGCTGTTTTCCTTTATCATTAGCAAGCGTATTTAAAGCTGGAGCAGGATCAACACCAGGACTCAACACAAATAGCAATGGCTGGTTTGATTTGGAATATTCCTTATAAACCTCATCAAGATTAAATGCAGGAGGGTCTACATATTCAGGGCCCATGAATTTAGAAACATACATAACCACTGCAAAAATTACTCTGTCAGGCCTTAAACACCTTAAAAGGACAATTTTTCTGAGGTCGTCTGCCTTTGCATCCCATTCTCCAGGCAAATGTTCAAGCTCAGGCTCTGAGGTTTGGAACCAGCTTCGCCATTCTTTGCGACTGACAACCATTGATCCTACAATACCTTGGAATGAAGGAACAGTTCTCTCAAGCTCTGTAATATTGTCCCACATCTCACGAGTAATCCACTCTGGGTCAGGGTTTTGGGCTCGTTCTGGGTCATCCCCAATTACAACGCCACCTGTTAAAAAGAAGTTGTATTCGTCTAAAGCGATGGAGTCGTTAAGTTTTTTAAGTTCTACACACATTTGTAGGGATAGGAGAAGTTTGTGCTTTTCAAAGAGACCACGACAAGTTGTAGTGTAAACTGCTTTCATATGGAACTTATCAAGACTGCTAATACGATCTGGTATAGAGTCCCACACTGGGAATTTTTCTTTTGACTTAATAATAGAGTCACTGAACAAATCTAAATAGCTTTCCAACGAAAATTGATACATAGGATCCACATAGCTTAAATTCGAAATAACAAAATAAAGTGTTGACGCTTTAGTGGCACATGGTCTATAGTTTTCTCTCATACTATCAATTTTCCTAATAGTCGATTCTGCTACTTCTAGATCCTGCTTTACTTTTTCTCCTTTAATTTTAGCATACTGCAAAGAAGAAATCAAATTTTCATCGTCTAACAAGGAAACTGAGCTTTTAGTCAAAGATGATAAAATTTCGTCCTCAAGCTGAATAAGGTCTTTATTATTGCTGGCAATTGAGAGAACAAGCCTATCTTTATCTTCTTCAAGCTTCTGGTCTTCTTTTCCTACAAGTAGTCCAAGCAGCTGGTCTTCTAGCCCTTTTTCTCTGACCTGGAAGTTCACTAGAGTTGTTTTTGTAGAAATTTCAGGGGTGTAATGAGGATTCGGCATCCTTGTCGTGATGAAAAACCTGAAGTTTTGGTTATACGCGATTTCCTTATCCCCAAGCTTCATTACTTGGACTTTTCCTCTTTTTTGAACTGCTTTTTTCAAGACAGGGTCAAGTGAAGGGTCAATGTCTTCTTCTACATCTTCTAGTAAAAATGGCAGCCCTGTTCTTATAGCTTCTTCTAAATAAGGCATATATTTTTTCTGAGGGTTAAACACTTTTAGCGACCTTTCGAGGTTTTTCACCCAGGTATTGGCTTGATGCTGAGGATCCATCATGAGTGGCCACCGTGAGCTTCTTAAGGCTAAAATACCATTTTCAATAGAAAACTTATCAGTAGGTAATTTCTGATGGTTCCATTCCCTGACCTCTGTAGCTTTAGCCATAAATTTCGTGATTTCAAAATCTGCTGTCATCGGGATTTGTTTTCTTTTGACCATTGGTATCCACTTTTTCTCAATTAAATCGTCCCTATACACATTAGTAAAAGGCCCTAAATACGCTAAAAATCCTGCACTCACCAAACAGTCTCCAGGGAGTTTTGTATACATTTGTTCATAATTAATCAAAGAATTTTCCCATCTAATCCTTTCACTTCCTAGCCCTGAAACTAGCTTTTCTGCTCTTTCCAGCTTAAGCTGCAAGTCTTTGGCTTGTTCTTCATATTGTTTTCTTTCGTCTTCTTGTTCTTTTAGCTGCTTATCTAAGCTTTCTATGGTGTCGGTCAGTTCTTTTAAGTTTGCGACTAAATCTCCTAGCTTGTCCTCCATTTTCCTCAGATTTGACTCATAAGCCATGACGACTTTTCGCTTGGGTTCTACATCTTGGAAAGTTTTGGAGTAGGATTCTAAGGCATGCACCCATTGACATAAGGCCATGGCAGCTACTGAGATAGATTCTAAAGCTTTAGGAGTGAAATTAGGGTTTTGTGTGTATGGCTCTAATTTTTTCAAGACTTTTTTCGGCATATTTTCTTTGTCGTAGGTCTTGATATTTGATATAAAGTTAGGGTCATTCAGCACTTTTTTAGCACTTGCCCATGATGGTTTTTCAGTAGGGGCCATAATAATTAGCACAGCTTCCATCACCAGTTCCACCTGCTTTGGTGGATTTGAATAAGAACGGACTTCAGCCACTTCTTTTTTCTCTAATTTCTCCAATGCAGCTTCAGCCTCCAACAATGCAGGAAGTGCCTTATCAAGATCTAGCTGAGCTTCCGCCGCTAGGGCTTCTACTCTTTTTTGCTCTTTTTCAATTTCTTCTTTATTATGCTCCATTTCTTTTTGGCCTTTTTCTGCTTTGCTTTGTTCTTGGTTAATTTGTGTCATGAGGTCTTCACACTGTTGCTGCTTTTTGCTGACCTCAGTTTTAGTGATTTCTAGTTCTTTTGACATTTTTTCGACTTCAGTTTTGGCGTCTTCTAGCTTTCCGAGACCATTTCTGAGCTTATTTGCCATGTCGCCAATTTCTGTTTGTTTTTTCTTTAATAAATTGACATAGCCAGAGACAAGGTCAAGGTAATGGGTTGGGGTTACGTAGGTAGGACGTTTAAGCTCGTTATGCATTTTTTGGGAAGCTTCAGCGACATTCAGGTGCATTTGGCAGAAAACTTCAGCAATGGCGAGCTTTATATTGTCTTTAAATTCTAATTGTTCGGTTGTATATTTTCTAGCGACTTCATATAAGGCATCTTGAGGCCATGGCATAAACCAATTAATAGTTGTGTTGTTAATTAAGGCAGGGTAAATTCTGCAGTAGTCACGGAATTGGGCACCGACTGGAGATATGCAGAAACAGATGTGAAGGTTGTGCCTTACTCGCTCTACGAAGAGATTGTAAAGGGAATCTGGGGTTTCAGCTCGTTTCTGGAGTTTTGCGTGCTTTTTCATGGATTCTCTGATTTCTTTTAGCTCATCGTTGGTGTAGATATTAGGGACTTCTCCTGATGATAAGATATTATTGACGTCTTCTAAGAAAATTTCATTAACGATATCATTGTCTGAGAATAAGAATACTAATGATTTGTTGTCAACACCAGTTGTAGCTTTCATTTTCTTAATATCTTCTCGGAATTCGTTGATTTTATAATTTTTATTAATTTCTAACTGCACCAACTCATATCCTGCTACAAAAGCTGCAAGCCTTGTCAAAGAGTGCCTGCCGCTACCACCAACACCTACCAATAAAGCATGTCCTGATTCTTGTTTTAATACTCTATGAATTCTGCAAAGGTAAAAAATGGCTTCTTTAAAGAGCACTAAGTTCATAGACAAGTGCTTAGGAGTTGTGTTATAATCAAGCAACTTAGAATCCAAGGTAGTTCTTAGTGTCTCTTGACTATCTACAGCATCATATACATTTACACCATCAGGTCTTAAGTTTTCATCAATAAAAACAGGGTCAAGATAATTGGTATTATCTCCGTCAGGGATAGCTAAACAGCACTGCTGATAATTCATAGCGAAACCAGCTCCTAGCTGCTCTTCAATCATTTGTTTGAAAACATTTTGATCCTCGTAATTAACAAGTCTATCATGGAAAATTCTTAAACACTCATGAACCCACAGCTTTACTAAGGACTCTTTGGAGTCGTGGAAATTTTTATCAGCTCTATACATTCCTTGGAAAACACGAGAAATATCTCTCATGTTGAACACATAATGAGACTTGTTAGGAGTTGGCAAGAAAATATCTCTGACTTTGTTGTAAAGATTAATTGTGCATTGGGTAAACATTTCAGCCAAAGATTTGACTTCGTCATCAAAATCTGATAAATGGTGAGAAATAATTGTATTATAAATCCTTCTCATTTGTGACTCATTAGGCGCTGTAAAATTGATAGTATTAAAATGTCCTAGAATTCGTTGAGAAACCACTGCTCTGCCACCGCCAGGAGGTCCCATAGCAGCTACCATCTGAAGATCAAGAATATACAAAATTGACTGTTTTTGTCTGTCATACCAGTATCCGTAGTCAGCCCATTCTCTCAGCAATTCTAATGGAGGCTGTGACCCAAATTCGTCTTTTCGTGGCATGTTGAGGTCGTCGACAAACATGACGCATCTTTTGTTACCTGGAGGCCCTCGCTTGTTGGATGTCCTTTTTTCTAATGAAGTTTCTATGATATCTTGTGTTTTTCCTGAAGGTGTTTGGCCTGAGAAGTTTATAGTGAAAAAGGTAAAAGAGTCGTCTAAAGTGCCAAGAAGGCCAGTGGTGATTAATACAGTTTTACCTGTGCCTGTGCCTCCGACTGATAAGACGTGGTGATGGCCTTTGACAAGTCCTTTCATGACTTCAAGGTTTCTAAAAGTATCAACAGTAGGTATAAAAATCCTACTAAACGCAGTCCCCTGAGTTATTGTTGGCTTTGCTGAGAGCCTTTCAGCCCAATTAACCCACTCCTTTTTCTCAATATTCACATAATAATCATAAATATACCCTGAGTGCGGGAATCCACTCTCAATATCTCTTATACACGTATCAATCGTATCCCTCCCTTGTTCATCAACAGTCGCACCAATGCTCCAAACTAGAGAAAACACAAACCATTTCTCTAGAAGCAGCCAATAAGCGTCATCATTTTTATCTAAATCAGCCCCAGTCGCAAAAGCATCATATACATTAGTTAAAGCAATTACAGAATTTATGACGTTGGTTTGGACTGGCTCGCTACATTTGACTCTTTTGCATTCCATTACTTTTACAGCGTACTTTGTGAACATTTCATTAAGGAAATTAGCGACTTCTTGGTCTTTTTTCTTAAGCCATGACTGGAAGTAAGGCATGTGGCCGTGCTCTTTGACGTCAATGTATATCATACCAGCTCTGGAAACGGTGGCTGGGCTAGCCACTGCTAAGTTTTCGACTTCATAGAGAAGTCTGACGTTAGGGGGTAAAGAAATTCTGTCTCCGTTTACCAAGGTTAAAAGTTTATTGTCATCAAGCACTGAGTTCATACTTTCTATCCATTTAGTATCAATTGGTCCGTCTAATATGAGCCATCTTAGGTCATTTCCTTCTTCTTCACACATTTCTTTCATTGTTTTAGACAAAATCCCGTCATGCCATTCATTAGCACTGTCATACCAGCCATAAAGCTCTTTTAGGGTAATTGATTTAGGGTTTAAGACGCGATTTTTTACGACAATGTAGCCAGGGATGTTAGCCTTAGACAAGTTGCATAAGGCTTGCTTTAAGGTTTTCCAGATAGTGCTTTTGCCTGATAATGCGGCGCCGACAAGCATGTTTCCATGTCTTGTTCTCTTGCTGTCGTATAGCTGTAAGCATTTTTTTACTATAAGATCTGTAGGGATAAGACCATTTCTTTCTAGTTCTGCTATAACTTCGTTTTTCAGGGTCGTGTTTTCGGTTTCTGGGAGTTCAACACCTGAAAATATACCAGTGAGTAAGGCTAAGAAAAGATCGACATCTTCAGTGACTAGTTTGGGCATATTCATATCGTAGAGAGCTTTCATTAATAGCATTTTTTCGTCTTCTGTAGGACGCTCGCGTTTCATACCTCCTGCTAAGGTGAGGACTGATTTAAGAGCTCTCATACCAAAGTCGTAGTGGTCTTGCTTAGAAAGTTGTTGGACCATTAAAGAGTAAAGAGTCACCATTTTTTTACTTAGGATTCCACCCTCTTCAAACCCTTCAGAAAGAAGCATAATTTCAGAAATCAACTGCAGATCAGCCGCCATCATAGAAATTGGCCTAAATAGCGACTTCAAGTTGTCAGGAAGTTCAGATCTTCCCGCATAATTAGGATTCATCGTAACAAAAATACCGCAACTTGGGTTAAGTGAAATCGTGGACCCTTCAAACATGAATTGCTTCCTATTTTCTTTAATAGCTATTTGTATCCTAGAAATCTGCTGGGCAACCACACTGAGGACTTCTACCTCAATACGATTGAACTCATCTAAGCAACCCCAAGCTCCAGACTGTGCGAATCCAGAGAAAAGTCTTGCCAAGCTTGAAAAATCGAGAGACTCTGAACAGTTGATGACAATAACAAATTTCGCCATGTTTTTGCCTAAGTCTTTAACAGTTTCTGTCTTACCTGTACCTGCGGGGCCTTGTGGGGCTCCACCTCTTTTCATATGAAGAGCTGTGGTTAAGGTCATGTAACATCTGTCAGTTAGGGGAGTGACAACAAGTCTTCCGTTATTGCCTTGGTATTCGTAGCCATATTCAAAGCAGGTGTTGGTTTGGTTTACTGTACAAATTCATTCGTCGAGCTCTGGTTTTGTTTCTTTTTCGAATCTAAGCTGTTGAATCCACTCGAAGTCGTTAGGAGATGCAATATTTTTGTCAATAAGTTTTACTAAGACTTCTCTTGCATGCTGCTCCAAGGTAATCAAAGCTACAAGTTTATTTCTATCGATTTCATCTTTGGGCTCTCTCACATAATCTACAAGCTTCTTTATATATCTTTTTTGAAGCCTCAATTGGTCTTTCAATGGGTTCTTCTTTTCAGTATCACTCTGATACTTAACAAGTGAAGCTTTTGTGTCCTGTGTCCATTTAATCTGAGCAGAAGTTAGCACAAGCTGCCCAGGCCAATTTTGTATCCATTGCTTCTTTTCTTTTCCAGCTGTTTTCAAGTAACATTTATTCAGAAGTTTTTTCAAGGTAATTTGCATTGATTTTTCAAGTTGCTCAAGCCACTGTTCCACTTCTCCTTCAGCAGTTACTTTGATTTCAAGCTTTACAAGCTCAGTATCAGCTGCAATCATCCCTATAATTTCGTTGACTTTTTGTGCCCTATTCCCTCTTTCTCCAGGCTCTGGCCTTTTGTATGAGTCAGACATTTCTAGCTGCTTAATCCCTTCGAAAAGTTTTTTAATATGATGCTGGATTTCTTTAGGGTTTTTCCCTTGTCCAAGGATATTCAATAAATCGTCATCTGATAAGAAATAAAATCTTGGGAATTTGCTTCTTTCCATCGACAAGAACTGGTCTAATCCTTTTTTAACTTTATCTAGTAGGTTATTTAAATCAGCCAAAGTATCATAAAACCCAGGATGGCAAAGCGCTTTTTTCGCATTTGGGTCATTTTCAATTCTTTTCATTTCTTCCATAAACCTGTCATTTGCCCTCATAAAATCGCTTCTTTCAGAAGCCAGCTGTTTTTTCGAAAATTCTTCTTGGTCTTTTCCTACAAAAATCGACTCCAAATAAAGCCACTGTCTCTGTACCTGCAAAAGTACATCAATAGTATCATTAATTTGGCTTAATGTAAACTCCCATCTTGCAATTTCATCTTGGAATGGCTCTGAGTGGACCTGGGATTTCATTGAGCTTAATGCTACAATATTTTCTTCAAGGACTTGGAAAATCTCATCAGTACTTCTTAGTTTTAAGTAACTTTCTTTATATATGATGACTTCTAAATTCATTCTTTTCCAGGCTTCATCAATCTGTCTGATAGTGTCATAAATTCCTAACTGCTGCTGAGCCCTCAAAAATAGGTCTGCTATATAGTCTCCGTATTGGTGCAAGTTATATTGCCATATAGTCTCCATGGTAAAGTCAGGGGCTTTTTGGTTGAACTGCTGCTTGATTTCTGCTTTCAGTTCATCCCAATGTCTATCTTGAATAGCTTTGTGGGAAAGTTGCCTTATAAGTGGCATAGTATTTAAGAATACATTAAGGCTGGAATTTAAATAGTTCCAAACTCCCCATTGTTTAATGTCTTTTTCTAAATCTTTTAAGCTCTCAATAAACTCATTTCCTACCTCAGTCATAGCTGCCACATTTAAGCTATAAAAGCTGGTGGTTTTCCACGAATTCCACTGTTCGTCCCATCTGCCTTTCAAATCCCAGACTTCGTCTAGTAGTTCAAGTTCTTTTTCTATCACTGAAATAGAGCCGGGGGTGTATGAAGAAATTTCGAATAGTTTGATGCCAAATTGCATGCTTTCTTCACGCTCTTTGAGACCTGCAAGGCGGTTCTTGAATTCTTTTGTGATTTTTTTGGCATGGGAGTTTGACATGTTGTCAATGTTAAATGGCGCACTCTGTTTAAATTCGTTATAAGACTCTTCAACTGCTTTTTCATAGTCTTTCCACGACTTATGCACTTCTTTTTCAAATTCTCTTGATGATTTTTCAAGCTTCACAGATGACTGCTGAAGCATTTCTTTCCAAGATTCAAATTTTTCATCAAGCTCTATCAGTCTCAGCCCTTCATCTTGAGGGTACTGTACGTCATATTTATCAAGAAGCTCATATTTAGACTTTATTGGAGGAATTTCTTTTTGTATTTGGGCTACTTTTCCTTCTAATTCTTTAAGCCTGTCCCTAGATCTTTTTAGATGGAAAATATCAGCTGGATAAACTCCAAGTTCTTTGGTACTTTTTTCAAAAAGGTCATAGAGGGCATTAAGCTCTTCTCTAGCAATTTCATTTACAAGGTCTGTTGTAGAGTTAATCCAATCTGTGCAGTATTTTGTGATGATGTGCTGTATATCTGTATTGTCAACCATTACAAAGAAAACAGCTTCACTTGTAGCACTGCTATTTACGTCTCCTATGACTTCATTATAATGCTTTATGTCTTCTTCAAAGCTGGATGCGTCTGGTCTTTGGTCTTTTTTACGCTTCAAGAAGAGAGTTTTTGACTTTTCCCAGACTTTGGTATAGTGCTCACGCATCCAGTTTTTCAGGTTGTCATCAAGCTTAACGTTACATTTCTCAATGCCTTTTGAGATACTTTTCATTACGCTTGCGATTTCTTTATCCTTTTTAAAAGATGGGACACATTTTTCATCTTCATCATCTTTAAGCTCCTCAGTCACCTTCAACAAAGATTCTTCTCTTTTTGGCTCTCCCAGCATAGCTTGTGCCAACACACTGTTCGGCGTCAGTTTATCAACTTTCTGTGCAAATAGCTGTCTCTGCTGTGAAAATAGTTCTTGGGTTTTCGTCACGAATTTATTGATATCAATGATCCTATTTAGCACCCTGAATATCATTTCCTTCATAGTTTCTCTTAAAGGCCTGAAATCTGTCTTCTGCTTATGCTCATCAAGGGTAACGTGCAAGAGAAACACTGGATTTGGCTCATTTTTGGAGTCTCCGTTGATAGCTTTATTCATTTCGCTTAGAGAATGCTTGACTGCACGCTTAAGGGACTCTTCAAGCTTTTTATCAATTTGCTGTAGGTAGACTTGCCATTGGGAGTACACTGTTTCCATCGACTGGTTCTGGGATTGGAACTTTAAGTCAGCAGTTGGGTTAAAAATGTCATAGGTGTCCATAATGATTGCCATCATTTCACTACATATTGTTTGGATTTTTGGCTTGACTTGTTCTAAATGGCCATTTTGCTGTTCTTCAAATACATCAATTTCATTGAACTGTTTTCTATTTAAATGCAAAAGCTGTATTTCTCCAATTTCCTCACATTTTTTATACAGTTTTTCTGTATTTGACTTATATTTATAGACCTTATCCAAACACTCAGTGCACTGCCGTCTCCAATCTTTGATGGTGGAGTCTACGATTTGTTTTTTATTCCAGTCAATAACCTTAGTCCAACCTGGCTTTAGCTTATTGTTGAGGTAATTTATGTGGAAATCAAAAAGCTTTTTTTCGTCTTCGTCAAGGACATTCATGATGCTGTTGTAATCTCTGACCACCAAAAGGACGTTTTCTTTAATGATTCGGAACTCTTCTCTGTAGCTGGCAACTTCACTTACCTCAAAAGGAATTATAATACCAAAAGACTGCAGTTTTTCCCAGCATTTTACCTCAGCTACAAGCTTCATCAGTCCTTTATCAAAATCACTTGTCAGGGCTCCTTGCTTATTTTTCTTCAGCAGCCTGGCATCAACTCCTGGAATATGCTCTCCACCTTCTCCTTCTTTGGCAAAAACTCTACGTTTCATTCTTTTTTGCAAGCCTTCTGCACTCATTTCTTTGATTTCGTCAGTCCATTGCTTATATAAAGTGCCTGAAATGAAGCCTTTAAGTCTATCATGGGTATCCTCAAATTTTTTGTAAATTTCTTCTTTCTTTTTAAGTACTGCTTCATCATCTATAAAGGTCAGTTGGTCAAGTTTGGCTTTTTGCTTGATAATTCTTGATATAAGAGAGCGGAACCAAAGAGCAGACCCTCCGAATTTTGGATGATAAGTAGCTAGAGGCGGTTCATTTCTATTATCATACTCTTTTTTCGTCAAGTCTAGGTCAACTCTGAACCTTTCAAAGACATCAATTGCCTTCTTCTGGACGTGCTGTCTGATAGCTTTTCTCTTTGCCAATGAGTCAAAAGCCTCCAGTAGCTCTACCCCTTGGGTAACATTTGTCATGCCTTGGAAGGCGAAATCAATGATATTTTTGTACATGTTTTCTAAATGCTTCATTTTTAGCTTAAATTTGTTATAGTCACCGTGCCATTTGGTGTTTTTTACTTCAAGAATGTTGTAGCCTAAAGTCTGGATACGGTCTATTTGTTTGTTAAAGGATTTTTCTATTTCAAGGATGTTTTCTGTTATTTCACGGCCACGAGTGCCACCGAATAATGGGAGGACTTGGCCTTCTACGTCTTTTCTGGCAAATTGGAGCTGTCCTTTGCAGATTTGTTTAAGGTCGACACAGCGTTGGACGAAGGCGTCGACTTGTGAGAAAATTGAGCCTTTGTTGTAGGTCAGCTTTTTTTCTGTGGAATCTGGGCTTTCAAAAGCGACTTCAAATAAAGCTTTTCAGGCAGCCCCGCATTCTTTACTTTCTCGTAGGTCTGCTTTGCATTTGTTGACATCATTTCCTAGCATGTCATTAATATCGATAATAGAAATACATCTATTGATGATTTCATTAGAAATTTTCCTGAATAAATTAGTGATTCTGTCTGGTGTATTATAATAAGAAGAATTATAAAAAATCACCTTTACTCTGTTCAACAAATCAGGGATCAATTTTGGAATTTCTTTAGGTCTGGCTTGTCCTAGCAGTTTGCAAGGGTCTGCAAGTGTTTTCAAATGGTTTAAATTGTCTTCAGCTTCTTTAGCACCTTCATTGATTTGTGAAGCGAGCTCATCAAATCTTTTTAAATAAGAAGAATCTGCAGCTCTTAAAACTCTGATCACTTTTTGCAAGTCAGGTTTATTTAATTGGTCATTAATTCTTGATAAATTTCCTGTCCTTAAATTCCAATGGTGAATTTCGTCAAGTGGCCCTGCATTTTCATTTTCCTGCTGAGAGTCCTGATTATTGACAACGTCTCTTATTTGTCTTGTCCATCTTATAAGTGTCGACTCCAGCCTGTGCACTAAATCCTTATCCTTTGCAGCATACTCTGGATCTGCAATTTCTTCATTGGGGATATACAAGATGGTGCTCCCTTTCTGCTGATGTGAGATCTCAGTAATATTTCCCATAAAACTATGCAAATTGTTCAAAAATTCTTTTTTAACTGATTCAGGCCACTTCTGTTCCCTTTTTATAAGCGGTACAAAGCTAATATTCATATACTCCAGTAGGGCGTCTAATATAGGCTTATCCACAGTCCCTACAAGTAAATATTTGTCTATATTTCCTGCAGTGATTTTTTCTGGGATATTTGGAGGCTTAATAAAGTACACAAACCCATTAGACTCTTTGGCAAGCTGTGGAGGGTTTATATTAGAAATTTGTAATCCATTGGACTCATCAGTCCAAAAGAAAAGTTTAGCTACTTGCTCTTCATTAAGAAAATCGTTCACTATTTCATTGTATTCGTCTCTTCACAGCTCTGGAGTGTATTCATCAAGCTCAATTTTTAGCTTTATTCATTCAATGCACATATTGGTAGGAATTATTGCTTTGGCTTGAGGACTTTTTTCTTCTTCGTATATCTCGAATTGGTCATCTGGAAGGTCTTCTTTATTTTCTTCAATTATTCTAGGACCATCGTGGGGATTTTCGCCTTCAGCTAGGAGATCTGGGTTTTCGAAATTTTCACCGCTGAGAAGATTTGGGTCAGTTGGAGAATCTGGACCTGGAAGCTTAGAAGGAGAGTCAAGTTGGGATTGGCCAGCAGCTTGAGAACTAGGGGAAGCAAGCTCTTCTTGATTTGCTGATGGCGGTTTTTCCTCCTCTGGGTTTTCTATGGGAGGTTCTTCAATGTCAGCCATGATTTATTATAAAGTTATTTGTGCAAGTGGTTGAATAGCAAATAATAGAGCTAGAATAAAAAAAGGCAAGTAATCAAGTATTTTTTAAAAACAGAAAATCATTTAATTTAATATGATTTACAAAAATGGATATTTAATTTCAGGCAAAATAATTTTTTATTTATGCATTTAGTAAATCAGCAATCGGCTAAGTAATTTTATTATCTACTGTTATTAATTTTTATAATTCTTAAATAAGCTAAATAAAATTAATTTAAATGAACTACTAATTAATAGGCTAAGAACCTTTGAATTGTATATTCATATTGCATAAAACTACGCATAAAATTATTAAAGCCTTTAATTATAAATATAGCTGTTAAAAAATCATTTTACTATCAAAATCATGAATAATCCCTCTTATTTCGAATTTTCGTAAAATAATCACTTGCGATCAGACGTATTTTTAAATATTTTCTCTTAAATTTCCGTTAAGCCCGAGCCTTTTCCATACTGGATTTTATCTCCATATCGTATCATTTTCACTTATGAATCCAAAAATGCACTTCAAAATATAAAATCCCTATTTATCCATATTAAATGCATAAGAGCCAAATCGTTAGACCGAAACCAGACTGTCAAAGCGAAATCCACTCAGAACGAGCCTGTAAAAAATTTATTTCGCTATGTGTTAAAATTGTTGAAGCAAGAATCAATATAAATGTAGCTACATTAGGTTCTATGAAGTTATATTGCAAAATTAATAGTGATCAAATTGAATGAAAAACTCACAGCCTTTCTGGCTCAAATCCAAAATGAAATGCCACTTATGAATTTCGAATAAAAGAGTCAAGTACTTTAAAAGTCGTAGTGAACCACAAAGAAATGATTTTTGGAGAAAAAGAAGTTGGGAGTTGTGAAATTAACGTAAAAGAAGTTTCTCAAGGCCGCTTTTCTAACTGATGGAGTCTTCAAAATCTTAAAGGAGATACAATAGGATCTATCATGCTTAAGTTTGAAGGAGAAATTGACAGAAGATACACCGATAGTTCTATGTTTGGAGTTGTTAGTACACACTCTACTAACAATTCTGTTGACATTAAAGAAGAGTTTTCAAAGAAAAACGACTTCAATAAGCTGTCAAATAAATCACTAAGGAACGATTCTAAGCTTAAATTGCCCAGATCAGATCAAAGACGTAGCGAAACTGAAGAAAGAGAAAGAGACGACTCGCTTGAAATTTCTGACTCTAGACGAAAACTTGATCAAGAAACCAGAATAAAAATCAAGGAAGAAAAAGTAAAAGAATGCTTGCATAGGATCAATAAACAAGCCCAAAATTTATTAAATGAAAAAAATGAAATTCAAATTTTAAAACAAAATTTATCGAAAAGGGAAGATTTTTTGGCACAAGAAAAATTGAGGGTTAGTAAGGAGAGAAATTATATAAATGAAGAAAGGAAAAAATTAGAAGCGTTTAAAGAGCAGCTGAATGTGAATTATGCACAGCTAAAGCAAGATAAGTATAAAGCCCAAGCGCATATGAAATTGTTGGAGGCTACCAAAAATAGACTGAATAAAACGTCGTTGCAAATAACAAAACATAGAAATAAATTAAATGTCTTAGAAATGAAGCGAAAAGAAAGCTTTAATTCACTTGACTCCCATAAAGAAAATTTAGACCTAAAAATGAAAAAAGAAGACTTTGATACAAAGCAATATCAGATACAAAGAAATGGAAATTCAAAAATATTAGGGGATTTAACTATCAGATTAGAGCCATGCTGTGAGCCAGAAATTGACAATAACGTCTCGAGGAGTGTGATTTCCTTGAGCGAATGTGTAAGGCCAATAGAGCATGAAGAAGACTCTCCTTTATCTTTTGATGGGAGCTCAGACGAAGATTTAAATCTCATTGATGACAATACAATTGACCAAATAAACTCAAATTAATTGGAAAAATCAATTGAAAAATACACATAAATTTCAAGCCAATATTGTATTAAATTGGTATATTTAATATAGCTTTAAAATAGCCTGACTAATAAGTGTTTATTTTCTATATTAATAAGATTTATTTTAATTCATCTACTTAAAGAGAATTGCTTTAATTTAGCTTTTTTATATATTTATAAACTTATTTTTACTTATAATTATTTATAAAATGTTAATTTTAAATAAGATTTTAAATATTAACAAGCAAAAGCAAATTATTTTTTCTTGAATTTATTTATCTTTCCATAAACTTTCTGTTTAAAGCAATCCACTATGATTTATTTTATTTATCTGCAAGATGGATACTGAGTTGATGCTTGCAATTGTCCTAGAAAAGCATGATAGTCATTCCTATTTGTCAATAAAACAAGTAAAAATCCCAGTTCCAAAATGAGGACAGGTTTTAATTAAAGTTGACATTGCTCCGATGAATCTATATGATATAGACCGAGTCGATAAATTTTCGCAAATGGAGAGTTTCTCTCCAAAAATCTTAGGAATTGAAGGTAGCGGGGTTGTAATGAAAAGTGGAGGTGGCTTGAAGTCCTGAAAACTTGTTGGTAGTAAAGTTCAATTTGCTCAGTTTGACGACACTCTTTCAGGCTCTTGAGCTGAATATATTGTTTGCAATGCGACCTCTTGTGTAATAGTCAAAAACCAATATAAAGACCTAACGAATTTTTTTGGAATTTGAAATTTTTTGATACAAGAAATGATAAAAGATATTATTGATACAAATAAACATAAAGCCATTTTATTTACATCAAAAGAGAAAAATATATGGCAATCTGTGCTGCAATTTTGTAAAAATAAAAAAATTAAATCTATAAACATCGTGGAATCAGCAGAAGAATGAAATTTTGTTAGAAAATTTGAAGGAAATTGTATGATTAAAAATAATGAAACAAAAATGGATGAAAAACTTTCTAAGGCTGCTTGTGAATTTCAGCCAACTTTAGCGTTTGACTGCCTTGGAGGTGGGCTATCAAGCAAGCTGCTTAGCTCTCTAAAAGATGGCGGCGAACTGTATTTATATGGGGATAAATCTAACGACTCTATACAGGATATTCCGTTTTCGGATCTGATTTATAATGAAAAAAAAATAAGAGGACTTGACATCACATCTTGGTTTAATAAAAAAAGTTCAATTGAGAAAATAATGCTTCTTTCCAGCGCAATAAATAATGATGATTTTTATTTAAAAATTGAAAATGCTATCCCAATGCCAGGATTTTCAGATGGATTTTTACAGGTAAAAGAAAACAAAACGATATTTTTGAAAATGAATGTGGAGACTGATTTATCTAATATTAAAAGATTTTACCTAAATTTAATCCCTTTTCAGCTATGCATAGATGAATGCAATGATAAGCATCATGATATAACAACAACGGAAACAAGAATTTCTGACCAAACCACAAATACAGAGGAATCAAAAAATTTCCCATTTGAGTGGAAATTTGAAGACGCTTTAAATTCCAGCAGAGAAGAGTATTTTTTAGAAAATGATAACAGGCCAAAATACCTGAATATGGCTGTATATGAAGTAAATGATACAGAAGAAGCAGCACTTAGGGTAAAAGAAATCAAAAATTTAGAAAAATTCGAATGGGATTTTGAACTAAATGATGGGGTTGAGGTCAGCTTTAAACAAATAGAAATTTTGGAAGATTTAAGTGTTTATAAAGGAGAGTGGGCAAATAATATGCCGCACGGCAAAGGGATAAGGTTTTATACAGATGGATCAATTTATGAAGGATACTGACAACGTGGGAAACCTAAAGGAAAAGGAAGATTTATAAATTCAGATGGAGAAGTTCGAAATATAAATTAATGCAGTTTTACACTAAATAATTCTCAAAATAATACCAAAACAGCTTCTAGGAAAAAATAGCATTATAATTATCAAAATAATTTATATCTATATATCTAAATATTAGAATATTAATCATCACTTTTTACCATTTTCCTACAAATATTATTTTCTTTAAATTTCAACCAAAATTCCTCTGTTTTCTTTTCTCCAGAAACTTTTTATTTTACTAACGTATATTTAAAATCCTATGTCACAATCAAACAATTATATAAATAAAAATGAAAAAGACACCTGATCCAGCAAGCATCTTACAAGATCTCCGTAAAGTTCCTTCAAATAAGCGCTGCTTTGATTGCCAACAAGCTGGAACCACCTATACCATCGTTGACTTTGGAATTTTTCTGTGCTCAATATGCGGAGGCCTTCATCGAGAGTTCAATCATCGTGTAAAAGGCCTTTCTACATGCAATTTTTCAGCAGCAGAAGTTGAAAAGCTCCAGCAATGGGGCAATGAAAAAGCGACCCAAGTTTGGATGGCGAAGCATGACCTCAGATCTTACCCTATACCTGATATTAAAGATCAAGCCAGACTTCGAGATTTCATTAGATTAAAATATGCAGAAAAACGATGGTATGATGAAAGCAAAGCAGAAAATAACCAAAGAAAGCAAGAACCTGCTGTAAGGGCTCCTGTAAATCCACCACAAGCGCCACCAGCGCCTCAACCTCAATATCAAACTTATGCTCAGACTCCGCCAGCACAACAAACTTATGCTCAGCCTCCACCAGCACAGCAAGCCCCAGCCATAAAAAGTCTTATAGATTTTGAAGAAGAACCTAAAAGCACAGAAAATTGGAGCGGATTTCAACAGCCACAAAATATTCCTGCGATTTCTAGGCCCCAGAATACTCAAGCTATACCAAAACCTCCTGGACAGGAGCCTCAATATCAAAATCAAGGGCAATTTGGGATTTTTGACCCAGGATATTATCAAAATCAGGCTCCGAAGCAGCCACCTCAAAATCCTTATGGACAAACTGGGGGAAGTACGCCAAATCAGTATCAAAATCCCCAGGTTAATAATGGAGGATATTCGCCACAGACTGGAAATGTAGGTGGAAATCCAGGAGGATACCAGGGTCCACAAGTGTCATTTCCGCCGCCTCAGAATATGGCTGGAAATTGGAATCAAGCACAAAGAAATCAAGCTCCAGTAGATAGCTCTCCTAAAGTGCAGCAGATTCCGTATAATTACCAAAACCCAACTCAAGCTCCTCCAGCGTTTCCATCTTTTCCAGCTCCTCAGCCTCAAAGCACTGTTCCATCATACAGTTCGCCTCCTCAGCCTCAAAGCAGTGCTCCATCTTATAGCTCACCGCCTCAGCCTCAAAGCACTGTTCCATCTTATAGCTCACCACCTCAGACTTTCCCTAATCCTTATCCTCAGCATTCAGCTCAGCCTCCTCAAAACAGTGCTTTTCCAAATCCATACCAGCAGCCTGTTCAACCTCCACCTCAAGCATACCAGCAGACAGTCCAGTCTCCACCTCAAAATAACCCCTTCCCTAGTCAATATCCGCCTCAGCCTCAAAATCCTCAACATCCACCTCAGCCTCAAAATCCTCAGCATCCACCTCAACCTCAAAATCCTCAGCAGCTACAGCCTCAAAATAATGCTTTCCAAAGCCAACGACCACAGCCTGCTCCTCTGACTACTTCTTTCCCTGGGCAATATTCCCAGCCACCATTACAGTCTCCTCCTCGTAATAACTACCCTCCTCAAACAGGCCAAAATCCTTTAACTGACGTCTCATTTGCTCCTTACCCGAGCCAAGACTCCAGAAATCCTTCATATCCTCAATCCACTGGCTACCAGCAAGCCCCAGCTAGCCAAGACCCATTTTCTCAAATGCAAAATAGCCTTCTTTCAAGTGTGCCTGACCCATTTGCCCAACTTGTAGAAGAAGAAAAGAAAAAAGCTCATATAATTCACCCAGCAAAGCCACAAAATAATGGTGGGAACTCAAATGTATTAATGCAGCAATATCAAATGATGGCACAAATGTATCAAAGCACCCATGGGATTCCTTATCCTTATACTTTTCAACAGTGGTATGCATTAGTAAATCCACAACCAACAGGAGTCCCTGTTTCTCAAGCTCATGCTCCAAGCCAAACTTCTCACATGCCACCTCAAAATCCTGGATATAAGCATGTAGAAACAAGCCATATGCATGAGAAGCCAAAAAGCAATAATCCTTTTGATTTATTTACTTAAATAAAATATCAAGTTAAAATAATCATAATGATATCAAGCTTTATAAGAAGGTTTTCTATGAGTTTTTATAATAAAATCATAAGAAACCCTCCTATAAGCAGTAGTTTCTTTATATCAAGAAATTTTTCAAGTGAGACTAATGATCAAATTTCTCATAAAAAATACACCCCAAAAGTAGCGAAAGGTATGAGGGATTTTTCCCCTGAACAAATGGCAATAAGGGAAAAAGTCTTTGAAGCAGTTCGAGTAGTGTTTTCTAAACATCTAGCAGGTCAATTGGATACACCAGTGATGGAATTGACAGAAACACTAACAGGGAAATACGGAGAAGAGGGAGCAAAGCTAATTTACAATCTTGCGGACCAAGGCGGCGAAATTTTATCTTTACGATATGATTTAACAGTTCCATTAGCAAGATATGTTGCTATGAATAGACTTTATAATTGAAAAAGGTATCAATTAGGGAAAGTTTACCGCCGAGAGCAGTCACAAGCGTCAAAAGGTAGGTATAGAGAGTTCTATCAGTGCGATTTCGATATCATAGGGAAAGGCGTTACAATGATACAAGAAGCTGAAATCCTAAAAATTATTGTTGAAATCCTTGAAAAACTAGACCTGAAATTTGTGATAAAGGTAAGCCACAGACTTCTATTAGATACTTTATTAAAAGTAGCTGGATGTCCTATAGAAAAACGCCAAAATATATCATCATCTATTGACAAACTTGATAAAGAAGACTGAAATACAGTAAAGCAAGAAATGATTGAGAAAGGAATCACAGAAGATGTAGCAGATTCTATAGGAAAATACGTAAGAATCAAAGGAGAAGCCTGAAGCATTTTATCAGAACTTAAAAAATTCAAAGAAATCACAGAAAATGACACAGGAAATCTTGCAATATCTGAGTTAGAAAAATTATTTGAATTCACCGATATATTAGGCACAACCAAATATTTAAGCTTGGACTTAAGCTTAGCTAGAGGGCTAGACTACTACACGGGACTTATATATGAAGCAATTTTACTCAAAACTGATGCAAGTTTAGGATCAATTGCTGGAGGAGGAAGATATGACAATTTAATTGCCAAATTAAGCGAAAATAAAGTAAATACCCCAGCAGTCGGAGTTTCTTTAGGAGTCGAAAGAATTTTTGCTTTTTTAGAAGAAAAATATAAAAATGAGAAAATTTTGCACCCAAAAAGATCGGTTTTAGTAGCACAGGCAGGATCGTCAAAGAAATATTCATTGGTAAATGAGAGACTTAAAATTTGTAATTTGCTGTGAAATAGTGGGATACCTTGTGAAATGAGTTATAAAGAAAAATCGGATTCTAAGAATCAAGCTGGTTATGCGGATGAGGTAGGAATTGGGTTTATTGTGTGGATTGGGGAGAGTGAAATAGAGAGTGGGAAGGTTAGGGTAAAATCTTTAGAAACACATGAAGAAAGAGAAGTTGAGATTAATGATTTGGTAAGTTTTATAAATAATAAAGGATATGCAGCTTTTTAATTTTAACCATTTACCAATAATATGTCCGACTCTCGAGTATCACCTGGAGCCGCTCTCGGAGCTATTGCTACTACACTTCCACTACTCATATCTCAGCCTTTCGATTTTATGAAAGTCCAACAGCAGATCGTCGCTATAAATCACAGGGTTGAAATCATAAGAGGTAGTCCTCTTGCACATGCAGCAATCTCTCAAAAAGGATGGTCAGCTTTATATACAGGATTTGGTCCAGCCTTATTAAGAACTTTCACTTTTGGCATTGGGAGAACTTATATATATCATCATTTCTACTCAAAAGCAGCAAGCCAAGATAGATACCATTCAGTTTCTACCATGAGAAGAACAGCCTATGCAATGACTGCCGCTTTTATTGTTACTTTGATTTTGAACCCTCTTGATGTGATTCTTACAAGAATGCAGGCCAGCTATGTACTTAAGCCAGAATTGGCATACCAATATCAAGGCCTAACCTCACTTCCTAGTCTTTTTGGGAAAGATATGCTTACTGGAGCTTTTGCAAACTCCCTTCAAAAATCCATGCTAGCTTTAGGCATGCTCGGTACCTATGACCAAGCTAAGTCTTTCTGGGCTAATAACTGGGGAGATGTGACTGGAGTAAAACCACTGGCAGCTATTTTTGCATCTATTGCTGGCGGGATCTTCGCCCTACCATTTGACAACATTAAAACTAAGCTGCAGGTCCAAAAAGAAGGGAAAGAAATTTATAGAAACTTCTTAGATTGCTTTTTCAAAACTTTGCATAGAGAATCCATATGGGGATTCTATGTTGGGTATTGGGCATTTGTAGGAAGGCTCTTCGTCAACTCGCTCTTCCCAATTTATGTTTTGGAATTCTTGCGTTCAAGAACTTAAGTGAGGAATTAATATAATCCTCTTTATTAAAATGGTATTAAAATTTGTTAAAATTAGCGTGACATTGAAATTTGACGGATAAAATATTCAAATTCCAGTGACCTGAATAATGTCGAATACTGGATTTCTCCATCAAAACTCAGGCTTTTTAAAAACAAAAAATCTTCTCTATAGTCTTCTTCCTTAATTATCCTTGATAAATTGTCGTATTTTATTTCTAGCCTTAGCAAGTCTAAAATTGTGTTAATTTTAATGCAAACAGTTAGACCTTTGTTTCCCATGATATTAATCTTATCTTGATGCATAATGACATCATAGTCTGAGTACAGTCCAGGATCGACTTTTATATTAAAAAAGCTAAACATGGTTTTCCTTATATCTGATTTCCTTTTATTAAGCCTTTTTTCCATATCTCATAATGAAGATCCCCATGTAAGTTTTAAGCCTCCGTCATCTTTCAGTAAGCTGAGCTTTTCTTCTAATAAATGTTTAAAAGCTTTTCTTCGGGATGATGAAATCAGCTCAGCGCTAGAGTCAAGTTTAAGCCTTTCTTTAGCGACTTCAGCCTTAATAGGAGATTTAGAAATTTTGGGCTCTTCTATTGACAATATAAAAGAATCAGGCTTCTCAGTCAACATTACACATACCTGCTGAAAATAAAACCCTCTGATTTTTGCTATGATATAAATTTTGTGGATTCCGTACTCTCTATCAAAACCTAGCTTTAACGATCCATTTTCTGAAGTAAAATAGAAATGGGGGAATAAGTCTCATTCTACAGCAAGAGAAAGAAATCTTCCGCCTATAACCACTTCTGGGATACTAAAGCGGAATTGTTTAAATTCATATGTAAAAATTTCACAACTAATATCCACATGTAAATTTACTTCAAATTCACTCATATCCCTATTTGCTCTTATATACGCCAAGCATGTCACCCCAGAAATATCTACACAATGCTGATGCTCTAACCCTTCTTCTGTATCAGGAGGACTTTCATCATAATTTTTCATCGGTGATGACCTTTCTTTGTTTTTGTCTTGAGATTTTATCATACTTAGCCCACTTTCCAGTCTATCAAAAAGAGCTTTTTCTTGTGTTATGTGGCTCCCTGCATCTTTTACCATGCTATCAAGCTTTTGGCAGTACCCAAGCATTTGGCTGAACCTCGCTTTCATGCACAATTTATTTTCGTATTTTTCTCCATAAGTCACAAGTTCTCTGATTAAAGAAATGCGCTCGCCTATTAAACGCTTTATTTCGGATTCGATGTGGGCATCGTTGTGAAGGACTGGCTCTGCAGTTTCTGGGCGAACTCCTGTAGGGGATATGGAATCGATTTGAAGAAAATTTGAGGTGGATGAAGGCTGATTGGTAGGGGATATTAAGGATGTTAGAGAGGAGCGGGGAGATTGGAATTGCTTACGGAAAAGAGGCTGGATTCGCCGAATTTCTTGCTTCTTTTTAAAGTTTGGGTCACTTAGTGCTATAAGACCATTTTTCTTCATTATAATAACTGATGAGATTTTTAAAATTTAGAGGAGTGCAGATTATTTACTATAAAGTAGGAATAATTTTATTTATTTCTAGTTATTGAAATTAAAATTCTCTAAAATTATTCAATTATGATAATAAATGCAATAATCTCTATTATATAACTTTATAAAATAAAATTACAAATAATCTTTTTTAACTAAAATTTTATTAGTAAAAATGTAATAGATTTTCGATGTCTGAAGTTAATAAATTTCTCCCTCAAATATTTGGCAACAATACCGAGCTTATACGAGCCCAAAACGCGAATTTACTGCAGCAAAACTTTCAGCTTTCTCAAAAATTATCAAAATTAGAAAGTGACTACAAACTTCTTCAAACAAATTATCAAAGTTTAGTTGACCATATTAAAGAAATCGAGCAGGATTACGAAAATGAGTCGATAAGGTGCCAATCTACTATTGATAATCTAAAAGAAATAATTAAAAACACAGATAACGACTACAAAAATTCCCAAGCAGAACTTAAACTCCTTAAAATGAGACTTGAAAGAGACGAAAGCAACGAGAAAACTATAGAAAAACTCAAAGAAAATATCAATAAAGCAGAAGAAGAAAAAGAAATCGAGACTGAAGCTATTAAAGAACAAATTGAACTCCTATTAGAAGAACTTAGAGAATCACGACATGAGAAAGAAGAATTGGTATCCCATAATAAAATGTATCAAAACGAAATAAAAAAATACAAAGAAACCATTATCGAGCTTAGAAAAGAGCTTGACAAATACAAAAACCAGCAAAATAATAACCATTTTGCTGAAGAATTTTCAGAAAGAAAATCCGAAAAAGATGAAAACGAAGAGAGTAAAGGAGAAGATATATTAGATGAATGATATAAAAGAAGAACGGAAAGAAGAGAGGATATACTAAAGCTTAAGAGGAGTTATAATGATATTGCAACACATAATCAGCTTAAAGACTATGTGAAAAAGAAGGTTGGTAAAATTTAATTATAAAGTACTTGATAATTTTGAGAATAATTATATTAATTGGTTAATTAAATAAAATAGGCTTACTGATTTTATATAAAACTTTAAACTTGTAGTGAAAAAAGGTAAAATTAAAAATATCAACACGAATTTGTGAATTATTCAATCAGATTCTGGAGACTATAATATATGCGGACGATAATCTGTAAAATAATATAAATCATATAAAATGGGTTGTAGTGCATCCTTAAACGCAACAAATCCATGAATGCCTCACTCTTCAATAAATAACAATTCCAATATTTCATTACGACGTGTCATAAATCTTGATAAGCCGCCCCTTGAAAGTTCTCCTAGGTTGCCAATTTGTGATACTGTCAAAGAAACTCACATTCACACTTCCTATAAGCGTAGCATAAATCTGCCTAACTCTCGAACCCCTCAAAGGTTTTTCCCTGTGTTTTCTTCGTCTGAGCCAATTACGGATCATAATTGCAGCATTGAAAAAGTGCAAGAAGAAAAGTGTGGAATAAAAGATCGACTGGATGCAGATATTAATGAAGAGGGTAGCAGTGATAATGATTATAGCCAGCTGCTAAATAATTGTGAATTTTACCATGAAGATATCTTGCACGAGTTCTTGGAGATTGATGAAGTGGAAGTGACAGCAGTGGATTAATAATTTTAAACAAGTGTTATTACATTTCTATTAAAATCATCAAATTCTTAACAATAATCAATTTAATTTAATATTGATCTAATACCTCTCAACTCTTTATAATTTTACTTAGGTGAAATGGCGGCAATCAATGTCACTAACGTGCGAGTCTTGAATAACCCTGCAATGTTCAAAGATGCCTTTAAATTCGAAATCACATTTGAGTGTTTAACACCTCTACCAGATGATTTAGAGTGGAAAATCATATATGTGGGCTCTTCAGAAAACTCCAGCTTTGATCAAGTCTTGGATTCAGTTCTGATTGGCCCGCTACAGTATGGGACAATGAGGTTCGTATTCGAAGCTGATGGACCTGATATTAATAAGATTCCCTCTGAAGAAGTTGTAGGTATAACAGCTGTCATTTTGACATGCTCTTATTGGGAACAGGAATTTTTCAGAATCGGATATTATGCAAATAATCAATACACTGATCCAGAACTCATGGAAAATTTGCCAGCTGTGCCAATCCCCGAAAAAATCCAGCGAACTATATTGGCTGATCGTCCGAGAATTAGTAGGTTCCCAATTAATTGGTCTGAAAACCCAAAAAATGTGCAAACTTTACAGACTGCTTCTTCTACGTCATCTTAATTAATTTGATTTAATTGAAGTGTTAAGAGGTTGCTTTGAGATTAAACTATAAAGTAAATTCGCAGCTTCAAAGAAATAATAAAAATCTGAAAATAATGATAAATAGGTATAAAAAATATTGCTTGGGATTTTAAAAGTGTTTTATTTTGAAGAGCTATTGAATTAAATAGAAATTAAAATTAATATTTATGCTTAGGCATTTAGATTATTTTTCCTATTAAATTTAGGTTATTTTTCCTATTAAAATTTCAAAATAAAATAAATGCTTTGCTGATTGGATTATCACAAAAACCTTTTATCACAAAGCTAACTAGGCTAAAACGCACAATTTAATCATATAAAAACGAATAATTGTTTTACTATAAAAATCATCCAAATTAATCAAAATAATTAGCCAATCCAATTTATATCAGTTTGGCTATTTCTTTCACTCAAACTCCTATAATTTCTAAACATTTTCCTAAATTTCCCTTAATACCCAAATTTTCCATATTTATTCCCAAAATATGCAACCGTCAGCACCTGACCTTTTCTCGCCATATTTTCTCATAAATTCCAAAATATCTTTCTTTTTTTATCTATTAAGAGAACAATGCATTGACTCATTATCATGATTTAAAAAGATAAATATCTTGCTTTTTCTTTTTCTCTTTGTTAAACTATTGAATATATAGTTCTTTATACTAAAATCTTTTATGCTTATAAATGGCCCTAAAATACACATGATTTCTTGGAAATAATCAACTAGAGAAACTTGTGACTCTTAAGGCCAATATCTTTGTTTTTCTCATGCTTAAATTCAGTATGTTTAATGATGAAATCATTTAGTAAACAAGATTTTCATTAGTCAGTTACAATTAATGGCAATAAATAGAAATATCTTTTACTTTTTATATTAAATAAACAAAAGTAAATATATATTGAATGAGAAAAACAATATCATTACTCATGCAGGTATTAATGATAGTCATAAATTGATTTTTTAAAAGAATATAGAGTTTGTAAGTGGTAAAACTGTATTAATAAATGATATTCATACTGCTTTGTTTCAAGTTTAATAGGCTTCTAAGGCATTATTAATTAAATTCAAATCTTTTAACTTTAATAATTTTAAGGACAAATGATTTCTATCTTTATTGAGCTTCTATTTTGAGCAGAATGTTTAAGATAGCCCAGGCTAGCAAATCCTTAGACTTGTCATCAACCTCTCATATAAATATAATAAAATATCTGCAAATAAACACTAAGGATTTATTTTTTTTTTTATTAATTTTTGAAAATAAGGAAAATCATTACATAAAGTTTATGATTTCTGGAGTTCTTAATCAAATCTAATGATTTTAAACAAATGCACGTATTTTTATTTAACCCCAATCATCATTAATTATCCATTCTACAACTCTGCTTGCTCAATTGGTGTAATAGATACACTCCCATCTTCATTGACTGCCACAACTTCTTCATCTGTCGCGAATAATATTTTCTGGATCTCCATGACAATTGAATTTTCTTGATTTTCAAAGTGTTCACAAAAGAGCTCAATAGCTCTTAATTTTCCAAAATAAAAATCCCTTTCTTTTTCTAAAGAATCTGCAGTCAGTCTTAGTTCTGCAATTTGTCTAGTAACTTCACTTTCATCGTGCTTTACTTCTCTTACAGGTTTCGCCTTTGGCTGAGGAGCCCTTGAAGCTTCAGCAGGTCTCGGATTTCTCGGCTGTGGAGGATTTTGAGATCTCGGCTGTGATACTTGAGGCCCAACTCTTTCGCCTACATCCCATGGCGTTTTAGCTCCTCTCCTTCTTTCTAAAGCTGGATAATCCCCTCCTCTATAATTTAAATCCACAAAACGTTTGAACCATTGCAAAAATTCTAAATTATCCAGTGATTTTGCCTTTATTAGTTTTTCTACTTCAATATTTTTTTGCACATTATTTTTATCAAAAGCAGCTTGCAGTAGCTTAAAGTTGTGAGTGTACTCATGATCGTATCTAGCGTTCCAATTTATTTTGCTGAGATTTATACATCCCGGGAATACTGCATCCATAATTTGGCAGTAGGCAGCTCCAGTAGCCATTTGTTCGACCTTTGTGATGTTTATTTGGAGAAGACCGTTAACCCAGCTGAGAAGCTCAGTTTTTCCTACGAAAAAGGCTCCATCCATAATGCCTATATTCGATCCAAGTGCCATTAGAATTAATTATAAACGTATAAATTCATAATTTTCTATATTAAAAATAATTAAAATTACGCATAAATTGTATAATATCTTAATTTTAAGAGTTTTTGAGATTTATAATATGAAATAAAATAAATTAATGCTATTTTATTCCTAAATATTAAATTATGGCATTTGTAATTATTATGCTTTTGATTTTACTTTTTCTAATTGCTCAAAAATACTTCTCTGCTCTGGAGTCAGCTTTTTAGGGATTTTTATATTAAATTTCACAAAATGATGTCCTTTAAGGGTGCTTGGAGGTAAGTATTTGATCCCTTGTCCTGGAATTCTATATATATCTCCTGGGTTTGTGCCTGGACTGACTTGTATTTTTGTTTTTCCATAAATTGTATCAACTTCTATATCAGCTCCAAAGACAGCTTGGGTTACTGATAAAGAAAAATTTGTATGTACATCGTATCCTTGACGCTTATAAGTAGGGCTAGGCAGCACTTTAACCCATACTTGCAAATCACCTGGTGGGCCACCTAATTCACTATGATGCCCTTTGTTTAGCATTCTAAGCATAAAACCATCATCAACCCCTGATGGAAAGCGAACAGCTTCTGTGACTTTGCTTGCTAAAATCCCACTCCCTCTACAGCTTAAGCATATTGCCCTAATAAAATTTCCAACTCCTTTACATTTTTGGCACATAATCTGAACATTCATATTGTCTTTTTTTATGGATATCACTCCTTTCCCTTGACAAGCCTCACATTTTGCTCTTGCTGTGCCTATTTTCATTTTTGAGCCATGGCAAGCATTACAAACTGTTCTCCTTTCAAATTTTAAAGTTCTTGATATCCCGTGTATTGCTTCTAAAAATGGAACTTCAATAGCCAATTTTATATCATCACCTTTAAAATATTTTTTTTCTTGATTATTATCTAGGGCAATATTATTGTACTCAAATCGAGAAAAAGAGCCTTGGAAATTAAAATCTTCATATCCTTCAAAAATATTTTCAGAATCTTCGTGGACTTTTTCTTCTTTGTGAGTATCATTTTCCTTTCTAGATGCATTATAAAGGTTTCTTTTCTGAGAATTTGCAATGGTCTCATAAGCTTCATTAATTTCAGAAAATTTTTCTTTGGCAGATGGGTCACTACAGACATCTGGGTGGAATTTTTTTGCAAGGATAAAATAAGCTTTTTTGATTTCTGGGTCTGTAGCTGAAGGGCTAACACCTAGAATTTTGTAGTAGTCTTTTTTCATCAGAAGACGAGGGGAGCTCTTGAATCCTCTAATGAGCATTTGCATCATTTCTGCTTATGAAATGTTTTTTAGTATAAATCTCATATTTCATTAATATAAAGCAGCTGAAATGCATTTTTGATTATTATCATTCAATTATAAATTATTCTGTATATATTAGATTGCTTCACAAAAATGCAAAAAAAATCAGCAAGAAATATAACTCCAAAGCGAAATAGAACTATTATTAACTCTCCAAGAAATGGTTCATTGCCACGCTCTTATAGAAATTCTCAAATCTTACCTAAAAATCCAATCAATGATAAGTCTTCATCTACAACTCTAGCTAAAAATTCTCCTTATGCCTCTCCTAGAGCCAAAAAAAGCATTATCCGCAATAAATTTTGCAGCCCACTCATATCTGCACTAGATACTTCTGATATGAAACTAAAAACTTCTATCAACGGTAATATATGCTCAAGAGAATATACTCTAGAAACAAGAAAATCCTCAGAACCTCAAACTCCTCAGCAAGAGTTCGAATCTCTACAGCTTCCTATTACTCCTGGTGCAGCCTTATCAAAATTTCAAAAATATTTAAGCCCATATGAACAAGCTGAAATTTTATCATACAAAAAAATATATTTTTTAGGGTTAGGAGCTAATAAGATCTCAAATATAAATTCAAAAAACTTTGGATATGATGACGAAAGGGGTGATTATAATCTTATCATAGGAGATCACATTGATTATCGCTATGAGATTCTTTCCATAATTGGAAAAGGGAGCTTCGGACAAGTCTGCAAATGCTTTGATCGAAAAAAGCATTACTTAATTGCTATGAAAATCATTAGAAATAAGAAAAAGTTTCTATATCAAGCTGGCATTGAAATAAAAGTTTTATCAATAATTACTTCTACCGATAAGCAGGACTCCGCAAACTTAGTCCATATGCATAACAATTTTATATTTAGAAAACATATTTGCTTGACTTTTGAGCTTCTCAGTATAAATTTATATGAACTTATAAAAAATAACAATTTCAAAGGGCTCCCCTTAAACCTCGTCAGACGAATCGCAATCCAACTACTTTACTCTTTACAATTTTTAAAAAAAAAAAATATTATTCACTGCGATTTAAAACCAGAAAATATTTTGCTAAAACAACTTAATAAATCTGGAATAAAAATAATTGATTTTGGCTCAGCTTGCCTAGACGATGAATGCGTATATACTTATATTCAGTCACGATTTTATAGAGCACCTGAAATAATCCTGGGAATCCCATACACAAATGCTATAGACATCTGATCTTTTGGATGCATTTTAGTAGAGCTCGCAAATGCATACCCTTTATTTCCAGCTGAAAATGAAGCTGATCTTATGATGAGGATTATGGAAATTAAAGGGCTTCCACCTGATTATTTAATTGAAAAATCGACTCGTGCGAATCTATTTTTTAGCGAGGAAATTATCCCTCTTAGCTTGCCATCTCCTAAAGGAAGAAATAGGAATCCAGGCAGTAAATTGCTGACTGATTTTTTTCCTTGTGGAGACAAAATGCTACTAGATTTAATTGAAAGTAAGAATTATATAGGATGCTTAGAATGAGACCCAGCGAAAAGAATTACCCCGGAGCAGGCTTTAAATCATGGATGAATTCTGGATATAGGCTTGAAGGCGGAAGTGAAAACTAGCTATATTAAACATAGCAGAAGGCTATCCTTACAAAAACCGAATCTACCTTCATTGAACCATTCTTTAAGACTTTAATGTGATATATTATTTTTTAACCATAATTACTGATAATAGAATGGAAATCCCCAAACTAGATTTAAATTTTCTAACCAAAACACAAGAACCAGCTGAATTTATCAATGACTCTTCATTCAAAAAAACGAAAAAAAGGCAATTCCTTGATTTTAAAGCCACCTCAGGGCTTCATATCCCAGATGAGCCTCTAAAAATAGCCTCTTCAAATAATACAACAAAAGAAGCCCATCACAGACACATGCCAAAAGATTTTTGTAAAATTGATACTTTATCAACAGAATTTGCTGAATCCATTAATGATTTTATAAAAGGAAACTCTCTTGAAAGCCATCCTTCTCTTAGCAAAATGAATAATCTGATAAAAGATCAAGTATCAAGATCCATCACACTGTCTCGGACATACAAAAAGCCTCCTCCTTACCAAGACTCTTCAAAATCATCAGAATCCAAAAAACTTTCTAATATAAATTCTATGCTAGAGAAGCTCGGTTATAATTGCATTGAAGAAGGTGATTATGACAAAATGGCTGAGGTTTTAGCAGAGGTGCTTGGGGGATACTCAAAGTTATCAAAACCTTTTACCACAAAAAATCAATCAAAAGATCTTATCGTCTCAACTGACAGACCATGGTCAAGATCAATTTCTCCTATAGGCCGTAAAGACGAAGACTTAAAATTTCCAATCTCTACCGACCCTGCTGAAATCTGAGACTCAGCCAAACTCATTAACGAAGAAAAAATTTTTGGTTCCTTTTTAAAGCGAAAATTCGACCCTGAGTCAGAATCTGATGTAAAAATCATGGGCATTATAGTTTTTTATGAAGAGCAAATGAAAGTCTATCAGAAAATAATGCGAAACAGAGAAGATATTATGATAACTGATTCCAATGAAGAAGGATGGAAAGAAAAAAACAAAGAATTAGAAGAAAAAATTGAAATTTTAAAAGATAACAATGAGAAGCTAATAAACGAAATTAATAAAATAGAAAAAGGCTCGGAGCAGGAAGAAATAGTGCAAAAAGTTTGTGAAATTTTTTCATGCAAAAGTGAAGAAATAATTAATATAGCTGAAGGATGCCAAGAGATTTTTGAAAAATACAATAAAATTAACGCAATTGTGGCTGATATTTATAGCGAACTTCATGAAAAGCCAGCTCCAGATGATATCATTTTAGGATTAAAAGAAATTTTGGAAAAGATTTTTGATTTAAAAGCCCAAGCTTCCCAAAAAGTCATATTTAAATCACAAATAATAAAAACACTAGAAATCAATAAATCAGCCACTGATTCAGAAATAATTCAATCCTGCAAATCCTTACCATATTTCAAGCAGCTATTTGACGTCGAAGGAGATGTGATGAAAGAAATTGACTCCCTTTTCTTAATAATTAAGAATTTTCAGTCTTTCGCACAGTTCATACGAAGAGGCTTTGACCTCGCCCAAGACACTTCAATTACTGAAGTATTGAATATTTTGAGAGAAAAATTGTATAATCAATAATTATTTTATTAAAGAAGTGAATTAAACTTTTCAAATTTTTCATAGCACTTCCTTGCATTTGGTCTTGATGTTTCATTCTCTGAAATCATTTTCCTGATAAAATCCTTAATCTTTATGTCAAGTTCAGCATTTGAAACAAATTCACAGTCAAATGCTTCTTTAGGGAATTTTCCAGTTAAAATATAGCAGATAAGAATTCCATAGGAATAAATATCAGAACTCTGGTGCTTTATTTGTTGCTGCGTGATTATGGCTTCAGGTGATGCAAATTCTTCTTCTTTAAAGCATTTTATTCATGGAGCTGAAGCTCTGTCACTACGCACTGCAAGATCTAGGTCATATATAACTGGCCGATTATTGGCGTTTTCATCGATAAATATACTCCATGGAGTAATGTTATTGAGACTGATACCTTTCATGTGCATAAATGCAATCCCGTACCCAATTTGGGTGATAATTAATAATTTTAATTTCAAGTCCTCAGGTCTTTGCTCTGAAAATTTTTCTTTTATAAAGGATTCGAGAGTGACTGTCAGCCTTTGAATTACCGCGTACATGACATTATTAATATTAACCATCCCATACCAAGGAACTATATTGTTATGCCTCAGATTGCTTAAGATATACCAATCTCTAATGGAGTCAAAAATTATCAAGTGAACATCCATCCCAGCAGTTGTTGCTCTTAGCATTTCTCTATAGCTTTGGCTATCTTTTGCTTTAAAAGGCCCTATTGATCTATCGATATCAACTTCACTTCTGATCAGTTCCCTTTCTTTCCACTCTTCTCTAAGCCTACTTGTTAATGTCGCAATGTAGGTGCTTAATTGTTGGCTAATTCTTGAAAGGTACTCTTGGTCACCTATAGGGGGATTTGCGCTTTCCTTAGCATCCTCCATCTTAAAGCTAAAACTTGTTTCAGATACAAGAGTGAATCTTATATTTTCAAAGGGTATTGTTTCGTATTGTCTTTGTTCACTTTTCCATTGACGGAAGAGTCATTCTCTGAGAGCATTCATCAGAGATACTTTATTTTGAGCTACAGTTAGTCCATTATCAAGCGAATATTCTTGACCTAGAGCAGACAATGATATTTTTTTTGATGTGGGTCCGGCTTGTTTTTTTGAGGGCTGCATCTTGCAAATTATTACACTTAATATACTGAATTTTAAATTTTCGAATAAATAATCTCAAATAGTCTGATTTATTTTACGGGTATTTATTCATAAGAAATAAAGATTATCTCAAATCATGCTTCTATAATTTTAATTTATTTATATATGTATTCATATTTAGCAGCTTAGCATTATAATGTACAAAAGTCCTTGGCATTGAACCTCAAAAGAAGTCTCAGAATTTCTCAAATTAATACACCTTGGCTCTGCATCATCACTTTTCTTGTCACATGGGATCAATGGGAAGGATTTCCTGCAGATTTCTGAAGCTGATTTAAGAGTTGATATGAGGTTTCAAAGATTGCACGATAGAAAATACTTGGTGAGAGCAATAAACAGCTTGAAGAGATCATGCATCACCTTTGTAACAGTTCATTACTCAAATGAAGTATTAAAAATTCGAATTTCTGACCCTTCAAATTACGATTTTTCCCAGCTTGCCCATGATTGCTCTACTATTCTAAACCTTGATGAAGACGAAGTCATCTTAAATGACCGACATGGAAATATTCTTGGCTCAAGCAGTATCTCTATCCTATTTGATGGCGAAATGAACCAAACTGAGTCTGTTTATCTATCAACCCTATCCCTAGAAGAAGTCCCTTCTTTTGATTCACAAGATTTTAACGAAGACAATATTTATCATGGCTATGACGAAAATTACGACGAAGTCTATGAAGAAAGCAAAACACCAGAAAAAATGCCAAAATTCTTCTCAATTGACAGACCCACGTCCAGCTCCAGTACAAGATTATCTTAAATTTGTAATTCATTATATGTTAATGAAAGTCTATTAAAAGCAACTGATGAGGTTCTAGCCTGATCAGCAAAAACTGCCAGGAACTTGGAGTTACCGCCACCTTTTATTGATTTTTTAATCTTAGGACTTGGCAGTAGTAATCCTAGGGTTCCCATTGTACTGAGAATGCTGCTTTGAGGCTTCTTTTTGAGCTCATCTTTTAGTGCTTTGTTAGTAAACTCATATTCTTTTATAGACGATTTTAAGGATTTTAACTCTTCTTCAAGCTTTTTGGATTTTTCTGTAAGCCGATTTATTTTTTTTTCTTTGATACTGCTGTCTAATGAGGATTCTGACTGCTGCTTTGCTAATTGATGATACATTATTGTCAACTGTTCAAGCTGCCTCTCTAGGATGCTGTTTTGTTTTCTTTCTTCTCTCCAGGTACTCCCTTTAGAGTTTTCCAACTTTTTTATTACATCTCGAGCTTCTTCAAGCTCAATTTCAAGGTCAATTATTGACTTTATCCTAATTTGAAGCTGATTTACAAGCTTCAGCTTCTCTGTTTTCCATATATTTTCATCATAAATTTCTTCATTAATTCCATCTTTTATCATTGATAATTTACTTAAAGCATCCCCATGGATCCTTAAAATATTTTTTTCCCTTTCTTCACTTATCTGCACTTTTTTATCTTCTTCAGAATCAATTGCAGAAGCTCTGGACCTTCGCTTAAAGTATTCAATTTCTATGTCTTTTTCAACGATTTTTTTCTCTAAACGTAACTTTTCATTTTGGAAAGTTTCGAATTTAGATTCGTAGGAATCCTTAATGGCGGTCAGTTTGTCGATAATTTCTTCTTTGTCTTGTAGTAAGTTTTCTAATATATGTTTTTCGTCACAAATTTCTTGGGCGTATTTAACTAAATTATTGTATTCTGCACTTAATTCAGCATTTTCGATTTCAATCTGCTCAAATCTCTCTTGCAGATCTCTTTTAATTTCCATTTCTTCTGACATTTTTTGCTTTGTCAGCTCTAACTCCTGTATAACTTCCATATACTCAGGCTTAAACAGATCTTCATCCCCAAAAATGCTTGTATCAGCAGTAAGCGCCAAATTACAATCTCCAGTCTCCATCTGCTCTTCAAATAATTTAATTAGCATATCTTTTTGCTTTATTTCTTCTTTTGCATCTGCCAGAAGCAATTTCAGCTCACTGACTGTAAACTCTTTATTGATTTTTGGCTTATTTTTAATTAATTTCGCCCTAATACCAAATCTTAACGTAGACAAAGTTTCTTCTTCATTATAATGAGAAGGGGAACATGTTACTATTAGCGAAGTTTTGGAGTTTCCTCCTAATGAGTTTTCAAGGATTCTTGTCAGCTTAGAATCTCTATAAGGAATGTGAGACTTTTTCCCTTCAGATAAAGCTGTTATTACAGCTCCTAGTGCTGCCAGAGATTTATTGATTTTTTTTGCTTCTTCTAAGCGGATTCCTTCTAGAGTCGTTTTTCCAACTTTTTCAGAGCCAGCAAGGTCAATCAAATGGAGTTTTCCAACTTTTGTGGAAAAATCCATTGTGGACTGAGTAACTGTGATAGAAAAAATTGAGTGGGACCTAGATGATGAATTATTCATTTTTGTTGACGCTGTCGCTCTATTTGTGTTGCCGAGCTTCATTATTTCATAAATTTCTTCTCCTGTGGATGCACACACCTCTGTTAGTCCATCAATATATACACCTCTTGCCCTATCTTCTCTAATCTTCAGATTTTCTTTAGAAGAAATCATTAAATCTCTGATCTTTTCACAGTAAATCTCACAGTAAGAAATTTTTACTGTAAATTCTATATTTTCGTCAGCATTTTCTATAAGAACAAAAATCGTTGTAACCATACGCGGAATTATCCCCATATAGTTAGGATCTTCTGAGTTAGGCCCTGTCATTGTATAAGTCTTCCCTGAAGATGTCTGGCCATATGCAAAAACAGTCCCATTAAAGCCTTGCATTACTGACTCTACTATAGGACGAGCTGCTTTTTCGTAGACAGTTGATTGAGGGGTAGGTGGTATAAAAACGTAATCAAAATTAAATTTAATAGGTTCATTGGCATTTGAAGAATGAGCAGTTATTGTGCGAGAATCAGCTGAAATATCAATGAATGGCTTGCTTGGCAAGTGTTTTTCCATGTCATTTAGCGGTCTGACTCTACAAAATACTTGAACATTGTTTGAATCGTCACATATATCCATTTTAGATTAATATATATTTTCTCCTCAAGTTTAGGAAAAATTGTTCCTTTTAAGGAAAGGTTCTTGCAAGTAATTTGTATGATCGATTAATTTAACAACTTTGATGAAAAAATAATGATATATAGGAAATTTTAATAAATAAATTTTATATATCTGTGAAATAAATTTAAATAAAATAAAATTAAAAGATGATCAAATTAAATTTATTAAATTAAATTAATAATTAAAAAACCTTTATTTAACAGCATGAGTGTTGAACTGCAGATTGTCTAACCAGTCTCCCCAGTTATTTCTCTGTTAAAAATATCAAGTATCACTTAAGATCAGGAAAAATTATGTATTGACATTAAAAAGTAGCATATTAAAAAAGCTCAAAAGGAATATTTGGAATAATCTCACTTTGCAGGAGAAGAGTTACTCAGCTTTAATTAACTAAAAAATGTATAATAGCCTGTAGGAAAAGGCCAGTTTGTTAAGACATTTTATTTTAAAAAAGTAGAGATGTCTGCTAATTGTTTTTATTAATATTTACTAATTATATTTTTGTATATTAATTCATTTATTTTATTTTAAGGTGCTTATTATATCTAATCTTAATTTGTTTCTATTTCAGTATATCAAAAATAATTTAAATTACAATTAATTAATATTAAGCCATTTTAATATTTTTCTGTCAGAACTCAATCTATCTGAAATATAAATTATTTTATTAAATATTCTCAAAATTGGTTTACCATCTTCGTCATTACATCACCTTTATTCAACGAATAAAAAAGGACGAATAGGTTAGCCTAATAAATATAAAGGCATCTAAGATAACAAGATTTATTATGAGAGGTACTTAAATCAATCTAAATAAATTGTGCTTGATAGCCTGCGCATTGGTGTGGTGAAAAATAAATAAGACTTTAGATTATTTTATTTTAAGATGCAGTAGACAGAAATATATATACATTTTGCTGCAGCTAAGCCAGATCAGTATAATTTCGGAGAAATCTTAGATTTTTAATTATTTATCAAGAGACCAAATCCACTTGTTACCTCATAAAAATTTATTTTCCAAAATTTCTAGCAGTTATTTTCTCCCTTAATCATGCCAATTAAATAAACTTTACTCATAAAATTCCCATATGCAGCCAAGGACATTTTAAAATTATGGTTCATAATTAATAAATCGACAATGACTACAGCACATATTCCACATTTGAAATGCATAAGCACTTCACAACACACAGACTATTGTTGTGATTTATGTGGGATTGGCTTTGAGTCTCCTTTACAATACCGTGACCACCTAATTCAAGACTTCGAGCTTGACCGAGATTCGATTTCCTTCTTGCACTTCAGGTTAGGACTAGAGCTCAGCACAGATGTCCCAGACTCTCCTGTGTCTACTGATTCCTGCTCAACTGCAGAATCAGAAAACGACGAGCTCGTGTGCCCAACCTGTGGTAAATTCTTTAAAGGACATAAAGGGCTTCAACAGCACATTGGCAAGGCTCATTCCAGTAAAGATAAAGGAGTAACCTGCAGCATATGCCACAAAACCTTCAAGCATCAGCATGCACTTACTTTCCACGATCGACAGGTCCACCAAAAGGCAACGAGAGTTACCTGTGGTATATGCGGCCTATCCGTTTACAACAAGTATATGCTTATCAAGCATATTAGTAAACAACACCCTGCATAAATGTTTATAGATATATATAAGTATATAAATAACTATTTATATGTAAATTTTAATCAGGACTTTGTCTTTCAATAATTTCTCTTAATAAAATCACTTCCTCTTGGACAGCTGATTTTAGTGAAAAAGCAACAATTAAGGCTATAAAAGAAGCAAAAACTGCACCTGCCGCAAATTTTAACTATTAGAAAAAGGGCTCATATTGGCCAGCTAATAAATTCAACTCCAAACTCAATGCATAATATTTTCAAAATCATGAGTATTTAGACGTTTCAAATGCAAAGGCTTTGAAGGTTAAAAGAATAATTCAGCCCTCAGATTCCAGCTTGAAATTTATGGGGTTTTTTATATTTCTCAAAGTTTCAGTTCACATGTGTCAAGTTTTAGCATTTTTGTATACTCCAAAAGAAGAATATGTATGAAAACACTATTGACTTGGATTAAGAACGGAGAAGATCAGGAAATGATTATTAATAAGCTTTCACAGAGGTATCAGTACGGCTAGCTTATTCCAATCTTTGAATGTGACTTGGTTAATAAACCCCTGGATGAGGTGAAAATATATAAATAATTGATCAAGCTCTCGAACTGAAGATCTCATTATATGAAAAGAGAAAACTGATGATTAAATTCCAAATTCATATATAAAATCATTAGAGACCAGCTAGCATTGCAAATTTCTGGAGTCTCTTTATCTTAAGTCAATTATTAACTAGGAAATTATTGAAAAGAGATTATATCTTACCAGATTATTAATGCTTTAAACAGAATTAGTTCTTATACCCAAATTATGAAAGGATTTTATAATTAGAGATTGTGAAAAATAATTTGAAATAAAATATTTTTAGCACTTGCATATTCATGCTATACAATTTTTATTTAAAAAGAAATTATTTGCAATTTAAATGATTATTATTAAGACGAATAAATTTCTTTTGTTATCTCATATAATAAATTTGATTAATTTCTCTTCATAGGCAAAATGTTAAATTTCATCAAATTAATGTAATGAATATTCCATTAGAAATAGCAAACCAAGCCAAAATAAAAAGCGGCTGTACCCTTGAAGAGCTTGTCAATATGAAGATTCCTAAAGTTCGATTTGACCCTCTCTATCACCACCAAAGGTTTCCACAATTTTCTTTACGTTCAAAGCCATCCAAATCTCTTATATGCGAATCCCCAGTTTCAATTATTAGTGAAAGAGAACATCTAAAAATCTCTAAACAAACTCCTTTAAACCAGAAAACTCATAAACGATTCTACAGATTTGTAAAATCAGGCCAAAAACCTAAAAAGTCAATATCCCACAACTATGATTTAGCCGATATTCAATATCAAGAATTTATTAACGACAGCACTTCTCTCGAAAAATTACTATCAACTCGATATTCCTCATACAGGGCATCAAGGCTACCTAGCAGCTCAAAAGCCAAAGAAGTAATCGAGCGGATTTCCTCAATGAATTTTTATCTCACTAATGAAAATAAAGAAAAGCCTCCATCTAGAAGAGCTAAAACCCCTAGCCTAAAACGAAGAAAAGACCATGAAAATTCTATAAATGCCAACTGCGACCTCAAGCAATATTTAAAGAAAAACGAAAGCTTGCCAACTCCTGAAATTACTGTAGAATTTAAGGCAAAAAAATTATCTGCAAGAGTCTGCGAAACTGAAGAAAATACCATGTTGGAGGATTCAGATGGAAATTTACAAATAAATAAACAAAATAGAAGATCGAAAAGTGTGCAGTCAAAAATTGGAAAGAAAAAGCCACCACAGCTCTCAATAGGAGGGTTGAGGACAAATCAGGATTTAATTATGTCATCGGCTGATTCCAATAGTGTGCTGCAATCTCCTTTAGCTCCGGTGTATCAGGCTACGAATTCGATTTTGTCACCGAATTACCAGAGTTTGCCTTATATGCTTTATGAGCATTTGTTCAGATAAAGATACTGTAATTTAATGATAGATTAATCATAATATTGATCTCTAAGACTTTAAGTGCAAAATTTTAAGCGTCATACATACTTCAGCCTTTAAAAGTCAGTTTATTTTACTTATAGCTTTTATGAATAGACTTTTTCTCTATCCTTTCTTAAGAAGTCTCTCATGATTTTTATTACCCATTGTATTACTTTCTAATTATTAGACAACTAATAAGACAATATGTGTCAAAATTAATTTTTAAACACTAAGATAGCAGAAAAATAAAGCAAATTATAGAATTTACTTCATTTCTCTTGCAATAAATAAAAATCCAAAATTCAAATAAATGGAATGTCACCTATAAAATAAAATGTATCATGAATACGGGAAATATGCCACCCAAGCAACTAACATAATATCTTGAAACGCGTACAATAATTACTTTTAAAAGCAGAAAACCAGTTTGAGACTAGAAACAGATTCCAAAATCTCCATTTCTCTAGGATAAGTTAAATCGATGAATACATAAGTCTTTTTGCCAAGAGCCGCCAATTAATTTTGCATTTTTAATCCAGTATTTCACCTTAGGATAATAAAAAACTCACAGAAATAGACTCAATGTGAATATGAAGACTATAAATGCGCTTTCATGGATTAATCTGTACTTCAACGCATATATAACATATTTACGTGCGCTCAATTTGCAAAAATATTCGATCCACATAGTTTAGCAAGCTTCATAAATTTTGCAGCACTTCGAATTTCTAGCGTTGTAGTTATCATAGCCATATTTTTTGCATTTGAGTAGCTTAAAAGTCTCTAAACTATCCTTGAATTTCATCTAAAACTCTCTGTAAGTTTAAAAAATTAAGCTCTGTTTTTTCTATATTTTTAACGATTAATAGTATGAGTTTATAAAGCTTCTTATTATTCAATATTTTTATTACTAAAAGTCGAAAATGTCTTTATGGAGTATCATTGTTTGGCTTGGAATCATCAAAGTGGTTTATCAGCTAGGCAAGATGATTTACTATAATTACTTCTGCAAGATCAATATAGAGCAATACAAGTATGGCTGGGTTGCAATTACAGGAGCTTCAGATGGGATAGGTAAAGGCCTCGCAACTGAATTCGCTTCTCGAGGCTTCAAAGTGCTACTGATCTCCAGAAATCCCACAAAGCTAGCTGAAGTTTCCAAAGCAATTTCAGCAGAAACCAAAAATCCAGACATAAAATACCTTGCTGTCGATTTCAAGTACTCTCACAGAGACCCAGAAAATTTCTATAAGCAAGTTGTCGCTGATTTGGCCCCATACAACATTTCAGTCCTCATCAACAACGTAGGAATTGGCGGCGAATCAAAATTCTTAATCAACCAAGACTTAGACAGTATTGAAGAAATGATTGGGATAAATATCTACCCACAGACAATGCTTTCTTACCATTTAATCCCAGGTTTCGTAAAGCGGCACCAAGAAACCCACCAAAGAAGCCTTATAATTAATTTTTCTTCCACAGCTGAAGAAATAGCATTTCCAAGCATAGCTTTATATGCTGCAACGAAGAGGTATAACCATTTCTTGAGTGAAGCTTTAAGGTATGAATATTCAAATTCAATCGATATCGCTACTGTAAAGCCAGGCCCTGTTGCAACTCCACTTGCAGGCGGCTTAGGATTCGCTGATATGATTACATGCTTGAAGGTGCAGACTTATGCTAGAAGCTTGATCAACAATCTGCATGCAGGAATCAACTATGGTCACTGGGCACATAGTATCCAAGCTTATTTCTCCACCTTAATCCCGTATCAAATTATGTCCCCACTTATGCAGTTAGCTATGCCTTTACTATTGAAATTCAAGATTATTAAGCTATAATATCTTCATAATAAGAAATTCTTAATGATTCACAAGATGAGGCTCCCTCACCCAATGTCTTGTTATAATTTCATATGCGAGCTCGTATGCTAAAAATCCAAAGCCATTTGGGATCGTCGATCTAATTGTGCAAGCTGAAAATCCAACCCAAAACCCTCTCCAGCCTTCTTCTTTGTAAATAAGCTTTGTCATTTTATAAAAGCCTCCATCCCAGCCTTTCTCTATAGGAAACCCAACTTGCAGCTTTGTTTTTATTACATCCTGTGGGTAGCTCCAAAACCAGCAGTTAAAGCCAGCCCACATCCCAGATAAAAACAAAGCCCAGGTAGGCACTGTGTCATTCCCACTGAGCTTCCTATAGCTTTCCTTCGCATATTCATATGCAACAAAATTTGCTGCATATCCGGGGATTTCACGATATGTTGAAGCGACATTTCCAACGTAAAGTCCCCTGATTCCTTGTTCATTTAGTATTTTTTTGACACAATCAATGCTATTTTTGTATTTTATTTCGGTGCCAATTTCACTATTATGCGACTGGGCCTGCATCCTGACTTTAATTAGTTCAACAGGTGTAACTACAATTGTGTTAACAAGTCCTGCAAAAGACCCTGCCAAAACGCCGTTTCAAATGTTTGTGTTGTCGTTGCCGAGATAAGCAGCAGCTTGGGAGTAACTTCCAAAAACGATAGCATTTACGATAGGGATTGAACATAAAGGGGATGATATTCCATAATAAAAACCTCGAAATCCATCAGCTCTATATGATTTTAATATGCATTGAGATAAGCTATGAACGTGCCCAGCTTGCATTCGGACTTTTATTGTGCTGAAATAAAAATTACTCAAGAGGATGGCCTGATAGAGTTACAGAAATCCCTGCGAAAATCCCTGCTATAAATTCCATATTGTTAGGCTAATAAAATGTGGAGAATTTAAAAATATATGCGTATTGAATTTAATTCTTTATTCCAAAATTCTATATGAATTTTTATTGTAGTTTTTGAATTTTAAACTCTCCAAAATCTGTTTTAAGGTTGAAGATTAATTAATAAAAAAAGCAAAATTTATATCCGTTACTTATTTTCTTGCCTTTCTTGGTAGAAGGAACTTATCTCTTGGCTTTGATACTGGCTTTAATTCTTAATATAAGATAAATAATAATTTTTTAGCTTTTAATTAAGAATATAATAAAGATTGGGCAAGCCTATCTTAGATAAATTCCAAAATAAACTGAAAATCATAGATAATATTGTGAGTTAGCTATTTTTTGTAATAAAAAAACAAGAGAAAATTAAATTGCCAAAGCTTAAAATCTGTCATTAAATTAAATGCTTTGATATTATATAATTTAAATGAAGCCTGCAAAAATCAGAGTTGAACAAGAGCAATTAATTTTTATCAACGGAAAATTAATTCTCATAACTAATAGACTATAATTTAGGCAAAAATTATATTCTACTTGATAGAAAAGCATTTGTAAAAAAATTATTTATCATTTCCAACTTTAATATTTCGATTCAACTAAGGCTCTAAATTGCGTCTAATTGTTATATTTTCCAACACTCTTCCATTAGTTTATGCGTTGTATATCATAATTTCCTCAAAAGCAAGCCTATTATAAATTTTATTAGAGATAAAATCAATTTAAAATCGTAAAACTTTTATTTTTCTATATTTAATCAAATCCAAATTATATATTGAATTTCCAAAGCTCAGATAATCTTTCATTAATCAGGATATTAAATCAATTATTTCGTAGCAACCATGCAGTTCGATATTTTTCAGAGGGGATTGAAAATAAAAAGGATTCTTTCTTGTCTATTTCTGATCTTTACCCAAAGATACCTTTATGATGGATGTATCATTGAAGAATGATACACTTTATCAGATCATTTTCAGTCAGAGCTATAGATTTTGAATCGGATAAGTTTTAAGCATCTAGCCTGTGTAATTAAATCCTCTTGAAATATTTTATGATTTATACATGTGGGCATGCAAACCTATTATTTTAAAAAGTTTGGAAGATCTAAGCAAATCATCCAATCATTATTTCTTCAGCTTTCTTTTGAGTATGGCATTATTCTGCAAGAGCTTAAGTTTAAGTATGTAAAATTGCTATAGGCATGGTTCTTATATTGATGGGTGAAAGCTAGGCTAGTTTAGATTACCAAATTTTGATTTGATAGGTTAATTTATTTTGTGAAAAAAGCATGATAATTTGTACTTACTTGGATCTCGAATGAGAAATCAATATTTTATTGTTGTTTGAAAATAAATTACTCTTAATAAATTTTCACCCAAAAGTTGTTGAATATAAAAGATTTATAGGTGGTATCAAATTTTCTTTGCTTTTTAACCCTATAAAATGAGTTAAATGTTGCTCAACTCGCAGCATGTATTTAATCTCCTAATATCTTGCTTTTGTAATTATCACATCTTGAATTTTATCTCAATAAAATGGTTCACCATTTCCGTCTAGCTCATAAATGTTAATTGTGAGCATATTTATTCAACTAATATAAATAGAAAATTATTTTATTTATTCATTTAAAATTACATTATTGGAATAGAATAATTTTTTTATACATTTTTTACTAGAATGCTTGCTATTAATATGAGAGCAAGCAAGATAACTAAAACAGTTATCACCATAAGTATTTTTAATATACTATTAGAAATACCAATTTATAATAAAATTAATGCAACAAGAGAGGCTGTGCAAGCACAAAGGTCCATGCTGGGAAAATACCATAAGAGGCTTTGTCAGGTCCTTTCTTCAAAGCTTAGCCGCAAAGTCAGTGCTTCACATTCTTCTTAATTTTATCCTACGAAAGGGCTACAGAAATCCAATAAAGTGTTTTCTAAGCTTTATATCCATTGATACACTTAGATTTGTAGGCTTTGCCTCTCTTATGAACTCTCTGTTCAAGGCAAGCTTATGCTTATTAAGGCATTTCCGCCAAAAAGAGGATGGCTTGAATTATGTGATCTCTGGTGGAATTGGTGGGTTAGCCATCTTAGTTGAAGACCCAGGACGCAGGGAGACTTGGGCACTTTATTTCTTTGCAAGATTTCTTGACATAATCCTTAGAAGACAAGGAAAACAATATGGGCTTGATGTGAATAAAATCGAGGTGTTTTTATTTATGGCTATGATTGTCTTTATGATATATTGCTATGGATCTGAAAAAGACAATATGCTGAAGTCTTATTATAGCTTTTTGAATATCTTATTCCAGCCTTCTAAAGCTGAAAAAGCGTGTATGGATTTATGGAGTCAACAAGTTGCAGAAAAAATGCCGATTAAATAAGAATTATTTTTAGTGAAATAATTATGGAGAGCAGTGGATACTATAAACAAAGCATTTTTAATTTAGTAAATTTTTATTTTTACTTTTTATCAAATATGAATTTAGAACTAAAATATTAGTAAAATCATTTGATTTTAAATAGGCTTGCATTTATAGTATAGAATTATTATGAAAATGAGAATTTTAAGAATAGCTGTTAAATCATTTAATTTATATTTCAAATTAGCCATTTAAATTTATTTAATTGATTACAAATAATTTTTTGATTTCCTTTAACATTTAAGAAGATATTAAATATAAAAATAATAAATTGCAAATAGAATTAAATGCTTTAATAATTATGCTTAGTTCAGCCAAATGAAAAATAAAGGTTTTCTGATCCTGAGAAGCTTATAGGTAATAGATCAAGAATAACTTGTATGCTAATAGCTAATAAACTTATTGAAATAAGTTACTTTTAAAGCTAATTTAAAAATCAATAGCATAAAATAGAAAGAGAAAGTATAAGCTATTAGTACAGGATTAACTATATTTGCATAAATATTTTATTTGAAATAATTAAATAAGTTGCATATCTATTGTTTAAGCAATATATTTTGGAAGTCAAGGATCTAATTTGAAATCAAACAAATTTAAAAATATAAAAAAATAATGATATAAATAGCTTTAAAATTCCAATTTAAATTTCTTTCGCTCCATAATTTATTATAGGTTACAAATTATGAAGTCAACTATAAAATTTATGGAACAAAATTTTCTGCATATAGGTGACTTTGGCAATAGCTTACTATTCTTGGAATAGTTCTTCATTTTGGGCTCAGGCAAAATTAAAGCTATGAATGCTTCCAGCTTCTTAAAATTTGAATATTAAAGTTGTGTATTTCTAATATCACCAGAGTGGCTTATTTTATCATTTTCTAATATCCTATCAAGTGATAATAATCTCATCAATATCTTCGAATTTATGCTTTGTATTAATAGCGTATTGAGCGAATCAGCTTTTTATTTAGTAAATTTTCATATTTATTTCTTTAGAAAAGTTTTTTTTTTGGAATTCTGTCAGTAAAACCAAGCCAACACCCAAACTTAAAGCAAATAGCTAAATTAACCTACAGGATATGCTCTGTAGTCTGTTTTATCACAAAAAACAAGATTTTAGTTCAAAGAATATTGGGTAGGGCAATTCTATAATTTTACTTCTCAAATCCTAATATAAAGAATCTTCTTGGCTTCTAAAAACTTGGCCAGTATTCTATTAGCAAATATTGAGAATTCCAACTTAATAAAACCTAGAAAAAGACCACATATTTTAAAATGACCTTTATTAAAAAATTTAAAAATGAATTCTTGGAGTTGAATAAATTGCAGCCAAACTTAAGAAATAATCGTCAATTTGTCTTAATATTAAAATGTTTTTATTAAATCCAGCTTCCCTGCCTTGAGCAACTTTTACTTATTTGCCATTACTTACAGCTAGTTAAATAGAATAATATATATGGTGGTTACTGCTTTATTTTAGGAATAAATAAGGCATCCAACCTAATCTTTTTCTTTTTAAATCCTTTCTTCGTCAGCCTTTCTCTCCCCAAAATAGACTAAAATTAATTAATCCACATACAGAATCCATAATACGAAACCACCTTAATGGCTTAGATTTTAAATTTTCTCTACCGATAATAGAAAATGCAAAGGCATTCCTTTATGGGCAGATTCTGACTGCTCCCACGACCCTGTATTTTGGAAGCTTTTCACAGTACGGAAAGTAAAACTGCATATAAATGCAGTAATTGCCACCTCAACTTCGGCAGTGAAGTAGCACTCTTCATTCACCGGTTTTCAAATAACACAAACAATGACAGAAATGCAGCTATACAGGAGCTTACCCAGGTAAAGAGCTCCTCAGAGTATGAGCCTCAGGCAACTCCTCAAGCTCTGGGCATGGCCATCACTCAGCTTCCTTTGCCGACACCTAATGACTTAGGCTCGATGCATTGTCATCTCTGTAACAAAGACTTTATTTCTCCAAAAGGACTTCAACAGCATATAGGAAAGGTCCACAACCAAGAAGGGAAAAATGCCAAATGCCCAATATGCAATAAGGAGTTCAAGCACAAGCATGCAGTTAAATTTCACATGATTCAAGTGCATGACAAGTCAACAAGAATCAGTTGCATTTATTGTCAGAAGATATTGTACAATAAGTATCTGCTTGATATTCACATAGGCAAGTGTCTCATGAGAGAGAACAGCCCTTTTTTCAGGCCGCAAAATAATATTTAAAAAGCTAAATGCTTTTATGAAATTTTTCATGGTAATAATTAGCATGGGGATTGGAATTAATTTTTGAGATACTCTGTATTTTTCTTGTATAATTAAATAAAAGTTGTGAAAAAAATTTTTTGGGTGTTTTTTTTTTGCTGGACTCCAAATTCAAAATAAGCCAGTATCTTTAGAATAGAAATGCTATAGGTTGCTGATGGGAAAATAGTTATGAAGAGAGTTTTTTAAATATTTTGCTGTTAATTGGAAAGTAATATCCTACGATGGAAAGGGGTTGAATATGATAGGATAAAAATTGGTATAATTGGGATGGGAGAATAAAGTATATTGATTATGCTATTTTGGAAAGAGATATAATGCTTTAAAGGAGCGGACATCAATGTAATGATTTCTTTAGGCGCTACTTAGCTCACTGATGTTGCATTTTTTTTTATTAAATACCAATAAAATGGCTGAATTTTGTGAGATTATTAATTTTTTGCATAGCATCGATAAGGATAAGTTAAATTAGAAGATTTCAATTAAAAATTTAACTAATATAAATCTGAATAATTGGAGATAGCTTTATTGAACCAAATTATAATTTAAATTAAAATACCCATTTATATCACTAATTTATCTTAAATCAGCTTTCATAATTTCAATAAAAACTATTCTTCCCAATTAAAAAATTTAGGTTATTTGTATTTCTTTGTTAATTCGAGTGCCCTATCCAATTTTTGCAGCTGATCAACCCTTAGGGAACTTTATTCAACCTTTTGCTTTTCAATAAATCTATGATTATATCTGGGCTAGTAAATAACTCTTCAGAATATTCGTTTTGATTTTCTCTTCTTTAAAGTTCGAAGTAAATTTATTTATTTATTTTTAAATTAATCTTGCCATAATTTACACAAAAATCAAAGAAGTTTGGATTTAAAGACCAACCCGCTTAAGACACTCTGATGAATTACTGCTTTAACAAATATCCAAATCAACTTAAAAAAAGCTTAATTTTAACTATTTTCTATCATTGAGTGAAAATTGTTACTTTGAATGAAAGGCCTAGTTTTTGAAAATACTTGGAATAATCCTTTATGTCAATTGTTGAAGATAAGGATTATAATTGATCACAACTGAGCAATTCAGTATTGGCAGAATAAAAGAATCTTATAGAATTATACTAATCTCTTCTCAATAAAAAAAGAGAGTCTTATTATTGTGAGTTAAACGATGAAAAATTTATTTCTCGATTTTAAACTTGTAATAATTTCAAATATTGAAAAGCATGGATGGGGTATGAAAATTTTTGAACAGCCAGACGAGAGTTAGGGTTTGGGAATTAATACTCTCATTTTGAAATATTGCTTACACGCTCGATAGTAGTATATGATAAGCTGAATTAAGAATGCATTTTGGGGGTTAAAATCTTTTCAACGAAAGTAAATTAGGTACCGAAATTAAATTATGCTGCTTCCTCTAAGAAATAATAATAAAAAATCTTAGATTGCTTATAAAGTAATATTGGTAAGAAAATCCAAATTATATTTCAAGCACAATGAAAAAAGAACCATAATGGAAATATTGAAAAGCTTATTTAGTCCAACAATGCCATATAAATTCTTTCCATATCTTTAAATCTAAATCAATAATAATTTAGCAAAATTAAAAGCCAAATAAATAGACATCATAATATTTATATTCTCTAGCATTCAGACTCAAGAAAGAAATTATAACTATAAGATGAATGAAATCATTTCTCCTGCTATTCGTTTTTCCTATTTACTATAGGAATATAGTATCCTGAAAACCACTATATATATTATGTGACTTCACATGCAAAAAATGCTGAAGTGTAGCTTTTTCGAATTGTTTTATAAGATAGCACTAGAAATAAATGCTGATAATAATAATTTTAAAACATATAACCCAAATAATTTTCATAGAATTTGTTTTTTAATATTGTGGGTTCTTTGACTCATAATTCTGAATATGAGGAGCTTATTAAGACTTGATCATATTTATTGATATCTATGCTAACCTCTACCTTGACCGAAAGATGCTAAGTCTAGAGAAAAAATTTCAGCTTTCTGGAGAGATTCAAGGAGGCAAAGAGAGCTTCCAAGATAATCATTTATCTCAATATTGTATAAATCTTCTAAATATTCTGAAGATGTTGCCACATGTATGATCTAAAAAATTGTATTATATTAAGCTGTGCTTGCTGGCAAAGATGAAGAAGGTCAAGAAATAAATGAAATAAATCATCCTTCTGATTAAAATAAATATACTCATTAAATTTTAGCTATCAGGAAGCATGGCACAAGTAACTTATATAAACTTAGAAGAGGAGCCTGAACGAAAAATCGCTGCTCAATCGTGCCCAATCTGCTATTTATCCAAACCCTCTCTCCTCACAGTCACTTATTGTGGTCACATCTTTTGTCAAGAATGCTTAAACTCTTATTTAATTTCTCTAATCTCGGAATCAAAAGTAACCAATATTCCATGCCCAAGTTCCAATTGCACCACAACTATCAGCCGAGCTTTTCTTTCTACTATCATTTCTGATGAATGGCTTCAAAAATACGACAGATTCTTACTGCGAGAGGAACTTGTCCAAAATCCTTATGTCAGATTTTGCCCTAAAATTGGATGTGATGGCTATGATCTTGGAGGTTCCAATAAAAAGAAATTAAAATGTAATCAATGTAGCTATGAGTATTGCTTTTTTTGTTCTGAACCATGGCACGGCTGATGGAAAAGATGCAACAAAATTGTCGATATAGAATTCGAAAAATGGGTTGAGAAAAATAATGTTAAATTTTGCCCTAAATGCAAGAGGAGGGTTGAGAAAAGGGGAGGATGCCCTAATATGTCTTGCATATGTGGGCATTATTGGTGCTGAAGATGTGGTGGCAACAGTAATGAATTGAATCACAATATTCGCTGCTGAATCGGGAATGATATATGGAATCTTCATTGGATTTTTATTTTCGCTTTGATTTTCGGACCTTTGCTGTTTCCTTGGGCACCTTTTTGACTTTATTATATTGTTCTGAACTGATTTCAAGAAATTGACCCTGGGGATTGATTTGCAAGACATAGATATTTTTGCTATGCTTTAATTTTGATTTTTTCTCCACTAATTGAAGTGATTGCGCTATTTGCGATGGCCTATGTGGTATTATTTCGTTTGTTCAGATTAAGGCATTGTTTTCGATATAGACTCCTGCTTCTTTTATTGCTGTTTCCTTTTATGATCATCCTTGCAATTGTTTTTATACCTTCAATAGCGATAATTCTAGCGTTAGGCACCGTTTCAGGAATTTTACTGCTTTTTATAAAAATCCTAGGGATATTAATACATAGGACAAAACAAAACACTAATTATTACCCTAAAGTTTTCAATTAAAATATTTTAAAATGGCTTTTACACTCTACAACAAATTATCTCATACCTGGCTGCTTATTTTCATCATTTTTTACTTTTCGTTTTTCCCTTATGAATAGTCGTTAATCGCTTAATTTAAAATAAAAATGGACTCTTTGAATTCAACAATTGAAGAAATAGAGCTCGGGAGCAAAGAAAGTGCACAAATGTGCCCAATTTGCTATTGAGATAAACAAAACAACACAATAATTCCTTACTGTGGGCATTCTTTTTGTGTAGACTGCATAAAATTGTACCTTATGCACTCAATTTCAGAATCAAAAGTAAGAAATCTTAAATGTCCGATCTGCACAAACCCCCTAGGTAGAAAATATTTATCAGAAATTCTAGATAAAACTTGGATACAGAAATATGATCGTTTTCTATTGAGAGAAGAGCTTAATCTGAACCCTTTTGTAAGATTTTGTCCTAAGCTAGGGTGTAATGGATACGATACTGGAAGCTCGAATAAGAGCAAATTAAAATGCAATGAGTGTGGGCATTTATATTGCTTCTTTTGCCTTGATTCCTGGCACGGCTGGAAAAGATGCCACAAAAATGACGATATACAATTCGAAGAATGGGTAAAAGCAAATAATGTGAAGTTTTGTCCTAAGTGTAAGAGGATGGTCGAGAAGCGAGGTGGGTGCTCACACATGAACTGTATATGCGGCACTACCTGATGCTGGATTTGTGGAAGCAGTAAGCTTGACCCGAACCACAGCTTCTATTGCTTGCTCGGAAAGGATATATGGAATGTAAACTGGTTTATTATACTATGCTTGATATTCGGGCCTTTCTTGTTTCCTTTTTCCCCTTTTATAGCTTTAATAATTGCAAAAGACTATGTTAATGAGCTGGATCCTGAATTATGAATATTTGAGTATAAAAAATATTTCTACCCTCTGCTATTCTTATTATCGCCTATAATTTTAATTATTTTGATGATTATAGTTACAGGACATTATTTATTTGAATGGCTCAGAATTTTAGAACACCACCCAATACTTGTAGGAGTGCTATTGGTATTTATTATCCCAGTAATCCTGCTTATAGATGCTATTTTTATTCTATTCGCCGCATTATTACTATATATTGCTGTAATAACAGGCATTGCTTTATTTTTTGTCAAAATTTATGGAAAATGCACAGGAAAAACAATAAAAGAGGAAGAATTCTACCCAAAAGTGTTTATTTAAGCTAGTTTTATAATAGGTTAATTTTTAATAAAAAAATGATATCTTTAATTTAAAGATTTTTGCATAATATATGGGGAATTGCACGATCAAGAAGAACTCATCCGATACAGTCTCTGCAATATTGCCTCTAAAACGAAGCGCCACAACTAAATTCCTGCACAATCGAGCTATATCTATGGGAGGGCTTTTCCCAGAAGAAAATGTCCCCAATCAGCCAGCTATAAGAAATGAAAAGAAAAGAGCTATGACCTTAAAACGAGGCAGAACTATTGTCCCTACTGAAGCTTCTACTGCAATAATCAAAGAAGTCCCAAAAACAATGCAGGACAAGAAAGAAATCAGGGCTGCTTTAGCACAGCATTTCATTTTCCAGAGCCTCTCAGAAGACAACATTGAAGCTGTCATTACAAATATGAGGCTTTATGTGATGGAGCCACAGCAAGTAGTCTATTCCAAAGGAAGCGCTGCTACTCATTTTTTTATTATTTCTAAAGGAAGATGTGAAGTAGTCGAGAAGGGAGTTCAAAAAACTATGTTAGGTAAAGGCAGCAGTTTTGGAGAAATGGCTCTTATGCACGAGTGTGAGCGCACAAATTCGGTGCTTTCTGTTGAAAAAGTGATGCTTTGGGGAATAGACCGATACGAATTTCGTAACGCAATTGAGTCGATAAATGCTCAAAGATATAGCGAAAATAAGCAGTTTATTGAAAGTGTGCCGATTTTTCAGTGCTTGAATAAAGGCCAACAAGAAGCCTTGCTTGCTGCTTTGAGCCATCAAGAATTTGATCCTGGGAGAAAAGTAGTAACTGAAGGAGAACCAGGAAACTTGTTTTATATAATCAAAGAAGGTCTAGTAAATTGCACGATTAAAGGGAAAGTAGTTCGCCAAATGAGCAGAGGGGATTACTTTGGTGAGCAGGCATTGCTGTATAATAGTGTAAGAACAGCTACTATTACTGTGGTAACTAAGGCTACCCTTTTATATATAGGCAGAGATGATCTGACGCGTGCTTTGGGGAGCCAATTGCAAAAAATAATTTACAAAAACTCCCAAAGAATTGCACTAGAAAGCAGCTCCTTTCTAAAAAGCTTAACAAAAGCCCAAGAAGAAGATATTATAAGCAAAATGAAATGCAAATCTTTTGAGCCAAATGAGGTTGTTATTTCGAGAGGGACGCCTAAAGGTAAAAAGCTGTGAATTATTGTAAAAGGGAGTTTATTAGCAGAGCAGTCAAGACAAAAGGTAAATGTTTTAGAATGCATAGGAGATGAAGAGTTAGGGGCTGCTCCTGAAGGAATTTTCGAAGAAAACTTTAGAGCAGAAGGAAATGTGGATATTGAAGAAATAACAAGGCAAGAGTTTGAGGCCTGCATAGGAGGGCAGCTCAATAGAGTAAGTTCTCGAAATGAGATATTGAGTATTATGAGAAACGTCCAGCTGCTTAAAGCACTGCCTTTTAAGAAATTGGAGTCTTTGGTAAATAAAGTATTTATAAGGGAATTTGAAGATAGGGAAGTAATTTTTTTAGAAAATACACCAGGTGATGCTTTTTATATAGTAAAAGAAGGAAAAGTTGACATCATTAAAAATAATACAGTGATTAGGACTATAGGTCAGCATGATTATTTTGGGGAAAGATCAATTATTTTAAAAGAAAAAAGAACTGCAACGGTAAGGGCTAACGGAATTGCACAAGTGTGGGTACTAAGCAAAGACGATTTTTTAAGTCTAGTAAATGAAGGGGTAAGAATCATGCTACTTAAAAGAATAGAGCTGCAAGACGACAAAATCACTCTAAAAGATTTGCATATAATCAAACTATTAGGCAAAGGCATGTTCGGGAATGTCTTTCTTGCTGCTCACAAGATCACCAGACTTCCTTACGCGCTGAAAACTATATGCCGTGACAAAATCAGAGCCTACGATCTCTATAGCAGTTTACTCCTCGAGCGTCATATTCTCCTACAAACTGACCATCCTCTCATAATGAAGCTGGTAAAAACCTTCAAAGACCACCAAAGAATTTATTTTCTTCAAGAATATGTCCAAGGTAAAGACCTTTTTGACGTCTTAAGGGAGCTGGGAAGTATGAACGACGCCAATTCAAAGTTCTATATATCATGCATGCTAGCCATACTTGAACATATGCATGAGAGGGATATTGTTTATAGAGACCTTAAGCCAGAAAATATCATGATTGACGAAGAAGGCTATCCTAAACTAATTGATTTTGGGACTGCAAAAATTATTCAAGGTAGAACTTATACAATCGTGGGGACACCACATTATATGGCGCCTGAAGTCATTTTAGGGAAAGGGTATGGTATTTCAGCTGACTATTGGTGTCTTGGAGTCATGGCTTATGAGTTTATATGTGGGATGATGCCTTTTGGGGACTCAGATGAAGAGCCTTACAAAATCTATGAAAAAATTCTCAAAAACAGGCTGGGTTTTCCTCCAAAAATAAATAAGACCTTAAAAACCTTACAAATAATCGAAGTTTTGCTTGACAAGAACCCTGCCACACGTGCAAACACAGAAATAATAAAAGGACACAGCTACTTTAGCAGCGTAAACTGAGACAATATCCTCAGCAAGCAAGTAAAGCCTCCTTATTTACCAAGAGTTCCAAGCATTTCTGATGAAATTTTACCAGCAATGAGAAGCAAGCAGACATTGTCTGCTTTTATTTCTGTAATTTTTATATAGCAAGAAGAAGCCAGAGACTCAATCGATGTGCCTAAACGAGGCAGACTGCCTGACCCAGGTTGGGACGAGCCATTTTAATTGTAATTTAACCTATATTAAATGGGAGAAACAGCTGAAGAAATTTTAAACTCTTTTCATATAAGTCCAAGGTATGCTGCAGAAAAAATCATAGGCTATGGGGCTTATGGCACTGTAATCCAGGCCCGTGACACTGAAAAAAGTGAAGCTGTGGCAATAAAGAAACTGAACAAAATTGAGGACGTGATTGACGCCAAGCGAAATCTTCGAGAAATCAAAGCCATGCGGCTGCTTAAGCATGATGGTATATTAGGGCTAAAGCGGGTTATACACATCCAAGCTGACCCTTCTGAGCTTGGAGAAATCTACATTATCACTCCTCTTATGGAAACTGATCTACATAGAATTCTTAAATCAGACCAAGAGCTGACCAATGATCATGCCCAGTATTTTATCTATTATATCCTGAGAGCACTGAAGTTTATTCATAGTGCTAATATAGTGCACAGAGACATAAAGCCCAGCAATATCCTTGTAAACGCTGACTGCTCTATCAAGATTTGTGACTTTGGGCTCAGTCGGCAAATAAACTCAAGCCTTGAAGATCTGACTGAATATGTGGTCACACGGTTCTACAGAGCTCCAGAAATCATGCTTTCTTCTCACAATTATACCAAAGCAGTCGATATTTGGAGCGTAGGCTGCACGTTTGGGGAGATTCTAGGGAGGAGGGTTTTGTTTCCGGGGCAGAATTATATAAAACAGATAGATTTGATTATAAAAACCCTTGGGACGCCTGATGAAGCTGATTTAGAGTTCATTGCGAACGATCATGCCAGAAAGTTTGTGAAGTCGCTCGACAAACATGTGAAACAGCCACTGCAAAACATCATAAACCCTGAAGCTCCTCCTGAAGCTATTGATTTATTAGAAAAACTGCTGGCATTCAACCCAAGTCAGAGGCTAACTGTAGAAGAAGCGCTAAGACACCCATATCTCGCAGATCTCCATGACTCTGACGAAGAGCCAGTCTCTCAAGAAACTATTGCTTTTGAGTTTGAAGATGCTGAGCTATCCTTCGACCAAATGAAGGCTTTACTGCTAGAAGAGCTTGAAATATCTTCACAGTTAGATGATTAATTTAATAGATAACTATATGGAAGACATATATTCTCTTACAACTTTAGTGGCAGCTAATCCAATTACAGCTGCTTGTGCATGTGTTCCAGATTTTCAAGCTCTTATATCTACATCTACCTCTCTGCTATACTACCACCACAATACTCTAAAAACTCTTCCTTGATTTACCATTCAGTCATTGCAGCCTGTATCTATTTGTATAAAACCTGAATTCATAGCAATTTTAGTCAGCCAAGGGTCTTTATTTATTTTTCCTGCTTACTCGTGTCAGTCTGATCACTTTAATGCAACCTGGAAGCGCTTTATTGAAAAAGATTTCTTTTCGGTGCTTGAAAGACCGCAGATGCCTGATAATGTGATTGATGATATGATTGATACTATAGGACACTGCTTGGTTAATAGAGAAAGAAGATATGAAAACCACTTAGACGTAACCTGCTTGCAGATAAATAATCAGGTTTCGTTTACTGGCATGGTATGATGTGAAGAATATATTATTGTGAGCACGCTCAGCGGATCTTTAATAGTGATTAACTCAAGCACAGGGCAGATGGAAAGATCGTATACTCTTCCTAATGGAATAACTAGTATTCAGCTGATTGAAACTATGAAATCTATTTTAATCCATTCTGGAGACAAAAACTGCTGCTTGATTGCGATTTCTGATTTATTGCTAGATATAAAAGAAGGGCTGAAGCCGAATTATTTAAATTTTGGACACAAAGTTAAAGTTTCCTATCAAAACTCGTATCGAGGGCCTATAATCGTGGCGTCCTATCAGACTCATATAGATATTCACGATTTTGAAAATCTCCCAAGACCTACATTTTCTTTTGCCCTACCTTATGGGGACCATGATTTTTCTCTGCTGTGGAATAAGACTGTATTACTATTAACTGAGAATGATTTGAAAATAATAGGGAAATGCTATGCTAGCGAAATAACAGAAAGAAATTCAGATTTAGACAGAAAAGAAATTAAAATCTGTGTTTGTGGAGGCTGCAATGGAAGGAAAATAGACTCAATTGATTATGAGCTATGAACTACTAGAGGCATTGAAGAGCTTAAGTTGTGGGAATATTCTTCAAGTGTAAAGCGAATCTTTTCTTATGCATTTTATGAGCAGAATTTGTATATTATTACAGATCAAGGTCTGCACTTGATAACTGAGCTAAAAACTGATAAAAAAGAAGAACTTAGGAGCGCTATCATAGCTGGGGATATTAACTCTGCAAATAAACTTATCGTGTTTCTGGAAAGTCGAGGCATTGACCCAAAAGAAATTTTAAATGAATTGCTCGAAGAAGAAAGAAAAATTGAAATAAAATTCAAAATTTCTGTGCTTAGCTCTTCATATCCTTTAGCGACTGCAGAAAATTATATAAGCGAAAGAGGACTATGAATTGAAATTTATAATTATTTGTGAGCTATTTTCAAAAAACTTGATAGTCACCAATATAAGCATTTTTCAATAATTTTAGCTTATATACTTAAGCATATAAATGATGAAAATGCACCTTCGTATAAAGTTTGGGAAAATTCTTTGAAAATTGACCAGCTGGCAAATTCACAGCTAGATTCTTTCAAGCCATTTTATAATGAAACAGAAATAGACTCGGTGGTTGCATTTTTATTGCCAATCCTCTACAAACAAAAAAGTAGCCACCTCCCTTTAAACCAAGCCTTTCGCCAATCAATTCCTGCTTACTTCAACTCATTGAAGCCTACCACACAAATAATCTTGCTGACTTTAGCAGAGCAGCTGTCTCTAGATCTTCCAACCTCTAAATTTTTAGTCTATGCTGAAAAGCTATCTTTCTGCAAGCTTCTTAGAACAGTCCAAAAACTATCTGACGTGGAATTACTGTTTTCCTCCTACCACCCTCTCTTTTCAAACCCTGATAGCATTATATCACTCCTTCCTTTAAAAGTGTTTAAAGGAAATCGCACTATTACAATGAAGACTACGCATATTTACCATAAAAGAATAGCTGAAATTGACCAAAGCTCTTTTGCGTTTGGGTGTGTGGCAGATGCGCTAGAGCAGCTTTCTGAAGACTTTTTACAGGTATTTAGTGGGCCTGAGTCTTTCACTAAGGAGTTCAAGGCATCTCTGACACGATTTCTGATGCTTGTAGGATATAGTATATATAAAGCTATATCTGAGAACATAGAAGATACTTTAACGACCCTATTTTCAATGCTCCTCGGAAATTTGAAAGGCTTTTATGATTTGACACAAATAACTCTGATGGGATCTGGGCTGAAATGCTTGCCAATATTGTTTTGTGTTTACGAAGCAGAGGGGAAATGAGGCCACGCATTTAAAGCAAAGCTGCTCGAAGGGAAAAACGATGTAATAAAATTATTAACACTATTTATCCTGAAAGATCAGAGAGAAGAAACACAAGCATTAATGATAAAATACGCATACCAATATGCGCTGCATAATAGTTGCACAACAGAAACCTTCATAAGTAGGGCTTCCAGTGTTTTGCCAGGAAATCTAATACCCCTTCTTCATTATGCTGTATACGGAAATAAAATTGAAAATTAATTCACACAATAATTATGGAGTTTAATTGAAAAGAGACTTTTCTGTTCCTCTCTTTTTAAGCAAAAATATTTCCAAATGGATATATAGCACGAGCTACAAGCAAGTGCGAAAGAGACGGAGCTACAATTAGCACATAGGACCATTTCTCTGTGTTACTACTACCCCAACATAAACTAACTATGCACAACTCTATTATATGCAAAAAGTGATGATGCCTTCTATAGCATATAAGACTTTTCTTATGTGTTACGTAAGCATCAATAAACATATTCTGAGTTAAGAGTTTTCCTTTCTAGAAAACTAATTAGAAAATTTGCTTATAGAAATTAATTCAGTATTTGCCATTAAGGCTCAATTAACTTTTGAACAATTCCTTTGGCATCCGAAACAATTAAAGAAAGCCCTATAAATGCTATTTGGGATTGGAATATTTAATTTCTTTAACTAAACGATCAATAATAAATGGCACATTTTAGTAGGTGTGCTATAGAGACGGCGTAACTAATTAGCATATAGAATTGTTTCTATGTGTTGATACTACCCCAATATTTTCCCCCAAGTATTTCTATGTAATGAATGCATCCTCAGGGCTTCGAGCCAATCTCTTGCATATAAATAAAATCCAAGCCAAAGGGAAGCCTGAATTTACTTTTCATAGCATTAATAATCATAATATTCCAGATGGCCTGACGATTATTCTAATACTAATCTCTTTAGTAAATGGAGATACTTCTCTTCCTTTTCTCTTTCACTTTAGGATTAGCTAAATTTTCACATATAGGAGCAGCAGATTTAGAAGAATTTATTTATCAAAAATCGGGGAAAACAAGATTTATCTCGTTCTGCTCTTCTTCATTACACCCATGCATATTCTTCCAAGACCAATTTTCTAAAATCGCATCAAAATTGTCTGATCATGAATTTGCTTTAGTTGACATAATGAATGAAGAAGGAGCCCAAATAGCCGCAAATTATCAATTAGAAGGATACCCCCATATCATTATTTACCCTGCTAATGTTGATAAATACATCGTTTACACTGGGTCATTTGAGCCTGCAGAAATAGAAGCAACTTTTACTAGAATGACTGAAAATATCCCAATTTTTGAAAGTTTTTCAGACTTTAATAGCACTTTGAGCGCGAAATACAGCACTGATGGAATTGCATTAGGTGTTTTCCCTAAAAGAAGTCCAAAATTTAAGCTATTTATGGAAATTGCAAATGCTAGCAAGCACTTCCTACCATTTGCATATACTTTTAGTGAAGAAATTGCTAATATTTTGAATATAAATGAGGGAATTGTGATTGCAAGGCCACCAATATTGGTTTTAAATGAAGAGGAAAGATATTTTTATATTAAAAATATAGAAAACATTGATAAAGTTGCAGATATGATTTTTGACAATTTTTTTGGAAAAATATCTTGACTAAATCCCAATACCGAACCTATTCTAACAAAAAAAGCTAACACAATAGTTTGCTTATACGCAGAAATTTCTCCACGAACAAACCCATCAGGCGCAAAATACGTAATTTCCAGATTCAGCAGAGCCACATCAAACTTCAACAAAAATTTCATATATGCAGTCGCTAAAAGAAACGACTACACATGGTTACTTGATGAAATCAAAGTTTTCAAAAACGTAATGTACTAAATAGAATAAGCATCTTTTAATGATTGATGACATGAAAAATATGTATATTTTGAATGAAAATGATATGGTAAAAAACGGATCTTTGCAGATAGAAAAAATCACAGAATTTATTCAAAAATACATTGAAGGGACCTTGGAGCCATTTGTGCTGTCAGAAGAAATCCCTGACAAAGAAGTAGAAAAAGGAGTTTCTAAATATGTAGGGAAAAATATATATGAAAAGCTAGAAAATGCAAAAGCAGATATTGGGCTGTTTGTTTACTCTCTCGACTGTGAGGACTGTGAAAAAGTACTCCCAATGTTTGAAAAATTAGCAGAATTAAATAGAGAGATAATTTTTGCAAAAATAGAAGGAACATTAAACAGGCTTCCAGAAAGCTTGCAGCCGGATTCCATTCCAGCAATCTACTACATTAAAAAGAATGACAAAGCAAATCCAATTATTTTTGAGTATGATGAGGACATAAGTTTCTCAGAACTTCACAAATTTATCAAAAATAATAAAAACCAAAAATCTGACCTCTAATAGCTTAGCACAATTTATTATCTTTCATATTTCTTTAAATGCATTTAAAAAATGAATTTTGAAGAAGTTGATTACTTTTTCAGCTTTTCAGAAGAGCTTGACTTACATTTGCATTCTCTTTCCGATTGGAATGGAAATGAAAGCGACATGCTGGAGTTTCTTGAAGGGGCTAGCAAAGGAGTACGAAGAAAAGCCAGCAGTGCCTTATATTGCCAACTGATGAAAGATTGCAATTCGAGTAGACCTCAATGAATCTCAAGCATCCAAGAAGCAGCAATGAGACTATCAGAGCAAGGAGCACTCCCTATTCTCGCTAATTATTTAGCTTTAGTTTCTGAAGAAATCAATAATTCAGAGCACAGCATGGCCCAAGAACAAGAATTGCGTACAGCCTTGAACATTCTTTTCCTTCTATTTAAATTTCTTCCTCAAGAGGAATTAAAATCTGACATAGCATTTTATTCCTCTACCCTTGAAGATGCCTTAATGCATTTAATCAAAATTTCCACAGAAATCAGCTTTATTCCTATCAAGAAAGTCTCAATGCTTTATTTGGCATACATAGAGCTCATTTTGGATTTTCCCAATAAAAATGAAGCAAAATTCTCTAAAGAGATTTTAGAAGGGTTAAAATCAGAGACTCCAAGGCACAGGATTCCTCCTGATAACGCTGTTGAAATGTTTTATGTGAGTTTTATTGTAGAGGAGAATGATGAGAAAAGAAAACCCTCTTCCGCAGATCATTGTTGTGGGCTTATTGCGAGCATTATTAAACTGCTGCCCTAATTCAAACACTAATGGGGTTGATATTAAGGAAGAATGGCTCTCTCCTCTGAGGATGTTTGAGGAAAATGAAGAATGTTTCTCAGGCTTTCACAGAAGATTTGATTGCCAATGCCAGCCATGTAATGAGTCAACTCATTCGGCAGAACACACAAGACATAAATTCATTACAGGACTATACATATCCAAAATATTCTTAATGCTGATGTCGAGGTTTAAACTGAACCATATTGTGCAGTTTTCATATTTAAGCCAACTTATGGCTGATGCTAATGGAATTTTAGTGTTTTTAAAATTTTTAAACCAAGATTTCACAGGGAATGAAGTTGTAAAAACGCCTGCTTTACCTTGTTTTACAGAAATTCACAGTGAAAAAATAGTAGAAGACTGCATTTTGACCATGCTAAAAGTGACCTACAAACTTGTAAAAAATCACCCAGAGAGAATTAAAGACAATCTTATTCAATACAAGTCTTCTCTTATTTTTAAAAGAATACTCAATAAGCTGCAAGTTGAAGAAATTCAAATAGACTCTTTAAAGCTGTTGAGAGTCCAAGTAAAATATCTTAATAAAAAATGAAAAAGCTACCCATCAAATATGCATATAATATCTGCCATTTATCACAGGCTGCAAAATAAAGGTGAGGATTGAATCAATGACATAGAAAACACTGAAACTTTGACAGCTGATGAGGTTAGGCAAATAAACCATGAGTTTAATTTCTATCATTATTGACAAGGACTTGATCAAAAAATAGAAGACTCACCACAGCTACCACAGGATTTTCATGAAAAATATGAAGAATGGCTAGAAGAAAACGTTTGGGGATATAATTATATGTTTTAATATTAAGTTAACGTCAAAATTTGGGTCGAGTTTTGAAATGCTGAAGGCAGGATAGAAATGATAGATTTCGAGCTCTCTGTAGAGCTTAATTCTTTTACATAGCATGATACATCAAAAGTATGCTTATCATGAGTGCTCAGCTCGTAGTCGCGGTCTAGTGTTATTGTTTGTCTATTTTTGCTTCGTTTATCAAGGACGATTTTCCTTGATGAATTTAATGATAACTCAGAGTCAGAAATTATGTTGTTTTCTCTTACTTTCTGGTGCCTAAGTGTTTGCCTCTTTAGATATGATACAAGCTCTGATTTCGATCTTTTGGCTCTCGCCGTGTCTTTGAATGTTGCATTTACATATCTGAGCCCGATTTTATCTGGTGGCAATGAAAGCTCAAGCGGAATAATTTTCTGGATCAATTTTGGTCTAAATGCTTGTTTAATTTTTTCAGGATAAGTGCTCTGCTTTGGGGGCTCGAAATGAATTGGAGATCGTGAAAGCTTCCCATGTGGGGTTAACGAATGATTTCTGTTTATTTTTATGTACTCCTTTTTATTCTTTTTCACAGGGAAATCTGCTGTAATATCTAATAGTCTAGAGCATTTCAGCTTGCTTTGAAGTTTTGCATTAAGAATCTCCAAAGGGGGAGGAAAAGGACTCATTACTTCTTCTGCTTTTTTCATAAACGAAAACTTGTTCTTAGGCTTTCTTTTACTCTTACCAGACTCTAAGTTTTGAATTGGGACTGGAGAGATTTGGCTGCTTGAAATTGCAGAGATTTTTATTTGATATTTTGAGTCTATTCGTAAAGGACTGGTATTTGGTGACGATTTTTCTTGGTTTTTGGAAAATTTTATCGGTGGTAGAGAAAAATCCACTTTTCTGGGTGGGGTTAAGCTTTGCGCATCAGGAATTAGAGATGGAAACAAATCTATTTTTTTGTACATTATTTAAATTGAATATTTAATTATAGATCTATGCTTAGCTGCTCCATATCAGTATATGATATTGGCCTTTCAGCGACATATTTCATCTTTTTCCTTCTCAATAAATACCTGATTCCATACCAAAGACCTGCAGCAGTCGTAACGAACCCAATTGCGGCAAAGAACCACACCCACCAATAAATCTCGTTGTTTTCATGATTAGATTTATGGCTTCTTTTCAACAGCATCACAGTAGTATTAGCGCTGTTGTTTATGTTTTCAGCTGTAATAATTATATAGAATGTACTCAGACCCCAACTATCGACAAGTGAGTGATACTCAGCTTCACTCATCTTAGGTATCACAAGCAGATTTGGATTTATTTCATAGCTTTTATAAATAGCTCCATGTTGCCCAATTGTTGTGACTGTGCTTAAATTTAAGAATTTTATGCTTGCAGGCATAAATGGGTCATAAGTCTGAGAAACATACAAATCAGACACAATTGTTGAGACATTATAAGTCTTGGTATCCCAAATTCTAATCCCAAAGCTGTTTTCAGCTGATCATACAGAACTTGCAATAAATTCTTCATTTGCTGTGCAAGTAATCAAGCATGGCTGAGATAGAAAAGAAGCACCATAAGCATTATAAGCATTAAACACAGTTTCAACTTCTAATTTCTCTGGTTTAACCATTTTGAACCTCTTCATTGCGCCACTTAAGGAGCGTGCATATACAGAATCTTTGCAAACCCCAATGGAATCTAATGGGTCAGAATATTGGGTTTCTATTGATTCGACTAATTCTGATGGTGAGTTTTTTGGAGATTTAAGAATTCTGATTCCATATAAATTATCAACTATGTAATAGTAGGTTAATTTTTCGCCAAAGTTTTTCCCATCAATCATAACTGTAAAAAATGAATTCAAATTAAGAGTGATGAAATTTAAGATTTCTAGCTGCTTTAGAAGTAAATTTCCAGGCTTCCAGGATCCGGAGAAGCGTAGAAGATTATTATTTGGGTTTTCAATATCTTCATCACCTAGCGGAGTATCAAAGCCTACAATTTCAAAATCCTGGGTATTTATTGCTACAATCCTTAAAAATGAGAGCTGAGAAGAAGTTCTTAAACTTAGAGTAGTTGAGACTTTTAGATGCTTATAATCAAATTCCCATAAAACTATTGACGTTAATCTGGTTTTTATAATGATATTGTCAGTAGAATTTGTTAAAATTTGATCTATATAATATGAACAAGAAGTTGCCAACAAGCATAAGTCTCCATTTAAATGAGAAAATGTGTCTATCCAATTACATTTTGCATAAGGAAAATTAAGATATTCAGAAATATTTAAAGTTATCAATGGCCCATTCTCTGAACTATTGGCGTCTAATATAAGAAAATCTTCAGACTCTGATAATATTATAATAATATTTGTATTTGGAATAATAGTATGCGAGTAAAATATATTTGAGACTGTTGAGTTATAAAATCCAGTTTCCTCAATTCTCTCCGTGACATAAGCTGGAGTATCTTGTGTTTTATTGCTATCAATATATAAGCCATTTATATTGATTTTTGTCCTTAGTCCTTGACCAAAAAATATTTTACTTAAATCAACTTCTTCAGCTTTATAATATGGGACATCTTTTGATAAGTCTCAGTATTGCGATTTAAACCATATTAATTCACCATCTAATATAAAGGTCAATGGAATATCCACTTCGGTTGAACTGAACTCATTTTGAGCTATAATTGAGTATTTTCCATGAGCCATAACATCAGTGATTTCCTTAGGCATTCCAATTTTAATTTCGATATTACTTAGTAAAACGCATTCGCTATCTAGACTTGATGAAGAATCTGCATTTGGGCATGCCACAGAATATATTTCAAGGTTTTTCACATTTTTATTTGGGCATAGCACACCAATGTAAGCTCCCTCACTTCCTGTTCCGGAAATTGAAGTTAAACACCCTTGATTTATATGAACGGATGAAAATAGGGTATTATGAACAGGCTGATCACAGTTGTATATATATAGATCATTTCCTGAATGAATAAATAATTCGTCTCTTACATTGCTGAATCCAAAAACCTGCCCATCAGCATTTGTAGGTATTATTCTCTCATATTTTAAAGCAAAATTTAAAGCATATATTGTTCCATCATTTAAAACAAAATACAGCATTGATTCTGTAGCAGTAAACCCAAAAACATCTTGAGGAACATAATTTTGGCCAGAATAGCTATATAAAGGCTTGCTGTCTTTTATTTCTAATAAATTGATTTCATATAAAGTTTCATTTTTATTCAGAAGCAATAAATAATAATTTAAAGAGTTTGAAGGTGCATAAGATTTTAAGCCAGTAATATTTCATTGTATTTCGCCTTTAAAGTCTTCCCCCCTAAGAGAAAATTTACTGCCAAATATATTATCACTTTCAAGCTCATAAGCATCTATTTGCGCTTGGTCTGCACAGAGTAAATTATTATTATTCATCAAAAAATACAAGCATTCAATTTCTGTGTTCCAATACTGGACTGTGCTATTATCTCCAGAGAAATAAGATATATAAAATTTATCCATTTTCCAATATATCAATGTGCTACCCATATATCTAATCACTTTTAAAGGGTTTGACACAATAAAATCGTTATCATAATCTGGATCTGAAAATGATTCAAAATTAAGCCCATTGTCACTAAAATAATAAATTCCGTCTTCAGCAATCTCAATATTTGTGACATTCCAAGTTACAGTTCTGTTTATATATAAGCTGAGTTTTGTTATAGGAGACGAAGAAATCTCAAAAAACTCAGGAATCGATGCTTGCAATGTAAAAGTCATATTTGGTCCTGAGAAATATGATGTTGGAGTTAAAACCAGCTCTGAAGAGTTTCCTACAAAAGAAATTTCAATTGGGTCAATTACTGTAGGTCTATGGTCATGAGTTTTCAAAATTTGTTGAGAGTCGGCAGGAATTGAATGCACAGTGATGGTATTAATTGCTTTATGGTCAGCATTTTCTGATTCAGCAGCAATATCAGCATAATAAGTTGAGTCACCTGAAACTAAGATATTCCAGTCAGTTATGTTAATTGTAAATACTCGAATTCCATCATCATCATTTCTTATATAATAAAAAATTTTTGTTTCTGGATTTTGAAATATGCTCCATTGGCCGTCTGGGTAATAGCTGTCACCAATTTCTTCAAAAATACTAACTTGGAATAAAATTCTAGGACTGCTATAAAAATTTGAGATTACTGTAAGCTGATCAGTTGAAGTTTGAGAGAAATAAAAGCCTCCACAGTATTGCGTCAGCAAATTTTCTGAAAAAGTCCCATTTGAATCTATTCCTGGCACCCATCCATTTAAGTAGTTTGGAAGATTTCCTATAAGAAATCCATTTTCAGTGCTTAATGTAAATACACTACTATCATAAGGATCCCAGTCATGCCACATGCTGTTTGCGTTTCCACAATAACTGAAATCAATATATTTTGCTTCTTTAAATAGCCCATCACTTGATGTAATCTCATATACAGTAAGCCCAGAATTTGCATCAAGAGTATAAAGCATTTCGCTATCTGAAAATACACTCGTGATTGAAAATTGATCTTCAGAAATGAAAAACTGCTGAATTTTTTGAATTAGTTTGGGGGATTCTTGATCAGTTAAATCATACACGAAAATAGCATTCTCTTCACTAAATTCTCCGTATACTATCATATGGTTCATTGAATTCCCAGAGCTTAACAAAACCTTTGAAGCATAAGTAATTTCATCTAATCCCAAAAAAGAGATTTTTTGGACAATGTTATTAAAATTGTCTATATTGGCCATATAGACGTCATGCCTCATCTTCGGCTGGGTTTGATTTACATCATATTGACTCATCAATATGATTAAATTTGATGGCAGATCTATGTCACCAGATTCTTGAATAAATTCAATTTGTAAAATTTTTGGAAGATTATACCCAGTTTCGATAGGCTGGTAATCTGCAATTTGGACCTCCCCTGTAGATAGCGATAAATTATATAATAAAATGAAATTTTGATGAAAACCCAAAATGACTTGAATTTCATCATTGCTCCAGGAGGGGAAAGCGCTTAAAAGCGGATTCGTACGTATTTCGTTAGGGGTAGGTTCTTCGTAAGGCAAAAAAGAACTCAACTTGAAATCGTATGAATGCTGAAGAAGAAGCTCTTGGTTTGTCATGTTTGTTCGAGTTATGGAGTATGTTAAATAATTACCTTCAAAATATTCTGATAAATAGATCTGGACAAACTCTCCGTAGCTTAAATAAAGTTCTCCAAGATTGCTGGTGTCATTTAAAGAAAATACTGGAAGAAAAAGTATAAACAGCAGAGTTGACATATTTATTTCAACTAAAAGAGTTTCTTCATCAGGTGATAAGAAAACAATTATTTAGAATATAATGAAATGTATTGTTGAATAAGAAATTTATTAAAAATGTAGTTTTTATCGTTTTTAAAGTAAGAGTTACTTTGTAAAATTAAATGTTAAAATGTTTATTATGTCTTATTTTCAGAATTAGTGTAAAGTTGGCTTTTAATTGGTAGGGTGAAATTTGATAATTCTAAGCAATTCAATACATTTAATGATGAGATAGATTCATGATTATATGCTTCTTTTTTAGCATCTTGCTCAAGAGTAACAGAGAGGCTTACTTAGTTAAACGAATTTTCTTTGGTGGCTTTTACCAATTATAGATTTTTTGACACTTTATGCCACTTCGAATCTGGGGTGCCAGATAAAGGACTTGGCAGTTATTCTAAGACAAGAGTTGAAATAAGGATATTTGCACAGCTGAAATCGGTTCCAGCTATTTTTGGTTGTAGGATTAATAATTTCTAAGAGAAAAGTTGAGGATGATGGTGTTCAAGTTTTATTAAAGATGCACTAAGATAATTATAAAATTATTTATTTGCAAAATTTAAAAGTTTGAGTATTTGCCTAAATTACAAAGAGAAAAAGCAGCAAGATTAATAAGAGCGAGAAATGTTAAAATAATTAAAAATTAGTATATAAAAAGTACTTTAATTAATTCTAGCACTAAATGAAGGTGCTATCCATTTCAATGTTTGCATAATTCCAGTAAAATAACCTTGCTGCGGTCCCCATGCATATTCTTCAATAGCAGTAACATCAATCTCTGCTTTATCTAATAACCTTTCAACATTTATTAAAATATTTTCATATTTCTGAATTTTTTCGTAAGCAGCTTCAAGTCCATTTCTCATTTCTTCAAGCATTTCTCTATCTTCCTTAAATTGTGATAAAAACTCTGATTTTGTAGTTAGCAGCAACTGAATATTCTCTGAATTAAATTTTTGAGCTTCATTTAGAATATTTTGAAGCTTTTCTATTTGAATATCTTGAGAGGCTACTAAAGCTTTTACAAAATTATCCATATCTGTTTTTTACACATTTTACTTTTAATCAAATTAAATTATTTCTAATTTTTTGAAGGTATTAAAAGTTATTTAGAATTAGACTTAAGCTTCCTTTATTTTGAAAACAAAGTTAAAAAATTTTATGCATCTCGTAAATATTAGTAAACTTACTATTTCTTGGACTCATGCTATAGGCCAATTACTATTTGGCTTACTATTATTGCTCTGTTCTTTTAGCCTTCTTGAACTCATTTTTATTAAGTTTAAGCTAATAATTTAGTGAATACTATCCTATTTAATTTTACAGGAAATTTAAGCTTGAATAAGACCATCCTTTTAGCTTCATAATAGCCATCTTCTCGCTGCCTTTTGCATCAAATACTATGAAGCTTTCTAGCCAATGATATTGAAATTTACGTAAATTTAATTTCTGAAGAAGCAGCTGTGACACATATTCTGTGAGTGCCAAGACCTCAAACCATAAGCTCAAAGAGAGTTCCTTTAGATCAAAGTCAAAAAGCTTAAGAGATTTGCTTGAAATCTAAAAATTTAGCAATTTCAAATAACAGAAATTTTTGCTTAAAATCAATAGTTGTGAGCCTAGTTAATAAGCATATGGACACTCAAATAAACGATTTATTAAACTACTATTCTTATTATATTAAATTTCTTTTACTCTCTTAAGGCAAGACACATAAGGATCATTTTCATATTTTGGCTGCTCCAAACATTTTCTCATAAAAATCATTAAAATTGGGATAAGTCCAGTCATTCCTGCAATAATTGCCCACATTTTCCAGCATTCTCTTTCTCCTTGCGCAGGACAATAGCTATCTAGCAAAAATCCTGCCACAAACCCTGCTACAATAACACTTAAAATCAGTGGTGATGCAGCAACTGCTAAGTAAATGCCTTCTCTTCCCTTTGGAGCTACAAGCAAAGTGTAATCAATAAGCCTAGGCGCATAAATAGCTTCACCAAGAGAAACCAGGAAAATGAAAATCAATACACTTCCATAGCTTGCTTCAATCATCAGGGGAATGAATGCAACAGCTGAAAATAGACAGCCAATGATGAGGAGAGTGTATGAATTGAAAAAGTAAATCATCATTGTAAACAGTGGAATCGCAATTATCATCATCACCTTATGAACCGCAAGCATGTATCCAAAGTGAGCACCCTGTCCTATTTCTCTGTACATAAAAATAGGTAAAGTCACAAATAAATGCTTATAAACAGCCTTTACAATGACCAAAAGCAGAATCAGCACGAAAAACCTCCAAAAACTCTTAAGCGAAAGAGATTCTTTCGTGTGCTCCCAGCCCGTTGTCTTTTTATGCTCCAACGGTATCTCTTCTTCTCCATGATGCTCAAAGTCAAGCTCCCTTAATTTTAGTCCTATTAGAGTTGCAATAATATACTCGACCAATCCTATTATGAATATGATACGAAATGTAGCCATATCCATTGCTCCAAGCGACAGCACAAAATCCACAGTTGCACCACTGAGAGCTGCTCCTGTAAAAAGAGCCATGTAGAAAATAGAATATCCCAAGCTCCTAACGTGCTCTAAAGTATAATTCTTTACTGCCAACTTTGCAGTAGGGAGCTGCAGGGATAAAGCAATAGAACAGCAAGTGAAAATAATCAAAACCTGCACATATTTATTGTTAAATAAATATAGCAGCACGAAGTTAAGGATCCCAAAGATGTTGGATAAAAACAAGGATTTCTTTATCCCGTGCCTATCAATGTAGTGGCCAAACCCAATTGACACCAAAACTCCTGAGACCCCGAACCCTGCAATCAGAATTCCAGTCATAATGTCACTAAATTTCAGGATTTCTGTAAAATATAGTGACATACTAAGGACAACCATTGTTGCTGAGCAGTATGCTATAAGTTCATAAGCATAAAGGTACCAAATGTCTATTGGGGACTTTAATAGTTCGCTAAAACTTCGTCTATAATCTCTTAAACCATCAAAAACTGAAGGTTTCTTGTCAAGTAAGAGTTCTTTCTCTGGAGCTGAGCTTGGGGTTATATCCATTTAATAATTATTATGGACTCAATGACATTGCAAAATTTCGATAATTTCGTCCATTTTTGGCAAGTAAATTGTCAAGTAATTTTCTTAAAAAGCAACAGCTGATAGTCGAATATTGGAAATTACCTTCTTTTGGGATCTTTCGGCCTGCGCATTTCAAATTAAACTAAACTCATTCAGGGAGAGCATGTAGCTGTATCTCAATTAATTTTATGAAATTGCCAATTATGTAACGTGGTGGGCTAAATAAGGCGATTATGTGTATAGATCTTTAATTGGTATATATAGGAATGCAGTAGAGCAGGCAAGGTTAATCATAAATTCATGGATAATTTTTTGGTTTTTCAAATGTTGAGCTAGCTTTTCTGTGAAACAGAATAACAGCCCAGGATTATTTGGCATAATAAGGAAGTAATTGGACTCGATTCCAATGATTCTTAAAGACTGTTAGTCATAACTATTCATAAATTTTATTATTATTTAATAATCTCAACCATATTTATAATTAAATTATTAAATTTGATCTTTATTTATATAATTTTCGAAAGTAAATCAATAGAACCTAAAAATGCGATGAATTCATTCTAAAATCAAAGTTTCAGATTAATGAATTTTTATTCTAATTTATTTTTTCTCTATGTAAGTTTACATTAATTTTGTGATTCATAAATTTATCCTACCTATTATCAAAATTTTTCGTTCAAAACAAATAATTCCCAACTTATCTGTAATCATTTTGCAGTATGCTATTGCTTTCTGGTCTATAAGCTTCGCTTTATTTCTTCTATAAAATAAACAGTGTCCTTTTCTTGAAATTGAGTTCGAACCTTTTATCTTAAGTAAAATCTGATGATAGGATTTTTAAATATGCTAGAATCGAAGATGAGTCTCGATGATATGAATATAAAAGAGTATAAGACTACCCTCTGCAGCTACTATAGGTGAGAAAATTCTTCTTTAAACTCAATTAGTCTTATTTTCTTCACAAGCCGACACAAATTGCGATCATTCATTTTCTCAGAAAAATTTTCTCTTTATATTACAGCACCAAACGCTGTTCTTAAATAATTTTGTCTGCCAACATAGCAATATCTAAATTTGTGTGCTAGACTTTGCCCATGATCTTATCAAGTAAAGTATTATTTTTTAACGAATTAGAAAGAACTGGCGATATTTAATTACTTTTTATCAAATAAAGGAGAATAACTAATTACCAGTTTTTGATAAAATCTTCTCGTTTCGTATGATTTTTTATCTTCAGCAATTCCGCATTAATTTGAGAAACACCCTAATTTCGCAAAACGCTGAATTTGCCTTATTTTAATTTTTTATTTAAATCTAGATTTTAAACCTCTTCAAACCCTGGCGGCTAAACTATTATGTTTAAAATAATCGTTTTTACTGAAGAAAGTATATTGTTAATAGCATTTAGATTTTACAAGTAATAAATTTTTAGACTTTAAAAAAGTAAAGGAAAAAACCTTAAAAATCATAATAGGAAATTAATAAAGAAATCAAAGCAATGATTAATAAAGCACTATATACTCTTATAATAATTGTATCTCTATTTTATAAATTAAAACAGCGTAACTCTTAATAAATAGCAATAGATACCGAAATTTACATGAGCGATAATTTTTTTCCCATGAAAAACACAGGAATTTTGGGATTTAATATTTATTATATCCTCCATTTATTTATAAATGGTTAAAATATTGATTAAAAATCAAGAAATCTAAGTCAAAGAGATCAGATTGACATATACGATCAATTAATTATTAATGATGAA